>VZRS01009616.1:76150-106361 GCA_013398055.1 Ifrita kowaldi | reverse complement strand
AAAAAAAAAAAGAGATAGCCAAAGCATGCTGCTGTGAGAAATCATAGAATCATAGAATAGCTGAGTTGGACAAGACCCATCAGGATCGTTGAGTCCAACTCCTGGCCCTGTGCAGGACACCCCAAGAATCACACCATGTGCCTGACAGTATTGCCCAAACACTTCTTGAACTCTGGCCAGCAGTGTATGTGCTATACGGCAAATTGCCATTGTATTGACAAACAAATGCAAATAAAACTTAGATAGTCCATAGAAATGTTTGTTATCATTATGTGCATTTCATCACACTTTAGAATCACATGTCAAGGACATAAAGGCTTAACAAACAGGAAACTGCTTGCCCTACCGTAGGGCACTGGAATCCCATGCTATAAATTCTCATATGTAATTTACATTTCTACTGACAACTAGAAAGAAATCATAGAAATAGCTAATTACAAAGAAGTAAATTTACATGATTATTCTTTTGTTCAATGTGCACCCCCAGGGAGGAAGAGGACCTGATGCTGAAAAATCATGGTGGTTCTCAGAAAGGATGTCTCTTGGGTGGCTTCCCTCTCTTGTCCAGGTAAGTGAGACTTAGTCAGGAAATTATGAACCATGAAACTGTAGGTAGAGTATACAGTAAAACAAGGAAGGGGAAAAAAATTAAAAATGGACAAATCAACTGAATACAGTGGAAATATATCATTAACCTCCTGCATGTGTGGGACAGTATGCTGCATGTATGTGAAATAAGGGGGAAAGCAAAAATTATAACCAAACATATGCAATGAGTCAGGCTCAGCTTGTTTCTCACTAGCAGCATTTGTTGTCTATGCAGCTGTTTTCATGAAACTTGTAGGAACTTAATAAATACGCTATATCTTCCCTCCAGGGGAAACAAACAGACATACCACATACAGAGTGTAATCATGGAATGTATTATATTTAAAATGAAATAAATTTCATTATCTCACCAGTGAAATCTTGTTAATGTAGTTAAAACAATGAATTATGGCTGGAGTTTTTGACTAAAACAATTAAGTTAGCTAGCAATGATGGTTGTTTTACAGTAGTTAGGAGAGAAATCACAGAATCGTGGAATATGTTGAATTAGAAGGGATGCATAAAACCCAGTTAGGATTTACAGAATTATTCTGATTTTTTTTTCCTTTTTTAAAATAAAATAATATTCTAAATAAGCAATCTTATACATAACTACTTCAACTTTACAGACAGTAAAGACAGTTCAAATTATATCAGTGCAACTTTTTAGTTTATAAAAGTACAAAGATGAAAAAATGAAAAATCATGCTTTGCAGAATTCGAAGTAACTGGATTTAGACAAGATGTTTGGAAGCAAATGATTTGAACAATCTCATTTCGTAAACACTTCAATTACCAGATTTGCCTAAATCACGTGGAAATTCGTGAGAAAGTCAGCTGGTATCTCTGTTCAGAAAGTGACCAAAAATTCATTTGAAGTCCACAGATGTCACAAAAAATCAAAGAAAAAATAACCTTCAGTGAAACTTTAGTTTTAGTAATGCCTTCCAAAGATATTGTAATATTCATGTTCTTATTTCAAAACAAATATTTTATTGGATTCCCTTATTTATACTAAGAAAAGATCATATTAGCATGTTTCTCCATGGGAACACTAATAGGATTTCTTTCTTCTATACGACTATCTATTTTCATATAGATTTAAATATTTAAATATTTAAACATTCTGAAGTGACAAATTTGGTCAAAACTGGCCAATGGTATGAGAAAATAGTCACAATAGTCAAGCATACTTGAATCTATGAAAAAAACAATTTGGGTGCAGTGTCTTCACTCACCTGTGCATTCTGGGTTCTGCCCTTGCATTATGTTATTTTCAAGACCATGCAATCAAAATCTGAGTAAAACAAAATCACACTATAAAATTTCACAACATTGTACTCTCAAGGGTACACAGAGGAAAGAATTGAAGTTTAAAAAAGGCAGAAATTGGGGAATGATAAAATGCCAATGATGGGCAAAGATTCCAGTGGGGAATTCCTCAGAAAAGAATAGGAGATATAGGAACTTCAGTTTCTCAACAAATGCCTACTGAGATCAGGTTAAAGAAAACAGCTTCCAAAGTTAATTTAGCAGTCAGAAAACTGCACATTTTAAAATAAAATTATTTCATCCCAGCTTGTCAAAACATATTGCAACAAGGTACACACACTTCTGTAAAAATGTGCAGTTATAGTGGGGCTGAAGGTTTTTGCTGTATATCCAAATGCCTGAGTTTGAGTATCACTTCACACTGATTTCAAAACTGACCTTCACTGGTTCAGCTAGAAGGATGGAGGTTATCAGGAGGGGAAACAAAGCTGACTGGAATGTTTCTTTTACACCTCTGGCTATAAAAACTCTTATCATTTTATTATTCTTGCACAAATAACCACCTAGGTTTAACACAGATTATTTGTCTGTATGTTAGGAATGCCGGTGATGTCATTTAAACCATTTTTGCAGAAATTTCTGTTAGATAATGGTTCACAACATATTCATGGAATGATTCATGATGCCGTCATAGTGCCCTTCCAAATCTTCTGTTACTTTTGTAGCACATAGAGCACACAGTACACAGATCTCAGCCGTACGTCAATGCCTTAGCATGCCCTCTGTATTTCAATGTATAAGATTTTACAAGGCTACACAAAAAAGAGGTGCCCTGACTGAACAGATCTTGCAGATGACTTTGATATGATCCAATCTTGCCCTTGGAGCAGCTTGTAGCACTTTTTGTGCTCTTTTGCAATATTGCATGAGAGAAAATGCTGCATACTCAGTTGGAATTGCATTGAAGGCAGTGTTCCATGCTAGAGAATACGTGAACATCTGCTACTAGCACCAATGAAGTTGTCCAATTAATTAATCAATGTTTAAACTACCTTAGAAATTAAAAGATCTATGTGTTATTATTGCTTGTTGATGTCTTGTGATGAGTGTATTAAATGAAAATATTTCAGCTAATTCATGAAATCTCTGAATGGATCTTTTGCTGAACAATTACAATATGGGAACATTGATTCTATGAGTAAACAGTAAAGAAAATCAGGTTATTTATTTCCAGCACATCATCTGCATGATGAATGGGTATTTTCTTTAAATTAAACAGAAAAACATGAGTTAAAAATCAAATGCCTTGAAATGTTACTTATTGAATGATATATATATATATTTAATTTTTTTTTCTTCTAACAAGTATCTTCCATTCCCAAATAGTGAATCACTTTTCATTGATAACTAAATGCACTGTTGACAGTTTTCAGTTGAGTTAATTGGAACCAGGATCAAATACTCTCTGTGAGTCGCTGTCAAATGGCATGGGCAACAAAATGCTGAGTGGGTTTATGACCTAGAATACACAGAGCATGCCAGTAATCTCAAGTGCTAGTGAAATTATTTGCTAGATTTCAACAGCAAATAATAAATTGACTATCAGAGCAAAGGTTTATTGTAAAGTGCTCTGATTTTGAATAAATGTGAGAATTTGTGTACACAAAAAAAAAAGATGGAAAAGAATTTGGATCATTTAATAAGATTTTTTTTTTGGGGGGAAGGGGGTGAAATGGGCTTAATTTCACAACTTCGCCATTAGTAATATCAAGAAGAGGAAGCAAGGAGAGAACTATTTTTTTGTTCTAGGGCAGGCCTCAGCATAAACTTCCCCAAGGAGGCTCCTCAGAAGCAATTTCTAGAATTTATAAATCAATTTTAACAATTGCTCCTATTTCAGAGTGTGTTAGCTACATTCATTCATATGGTTGGTTATTGTCTTACTAAGGTTGTTGATGAAGATCTTTAAAAAATTTTCTAGCTTTAAAAAAACTTTTGTATTTTAAAAATTCTAATTTTTCAAAATTCCTCTGATGCCTTTGCATAGAAGCATCCAAGTCCTAATTCTCGACATACATGGGAAGAAAACAATATGCCTGTTTTCAACTTATGCCTTTGTCTTTCCACTAGAAGTTTTGGGAGTATCTCTGAATTTCATAGTTACAAATGTGAAGCATTTGAGTGCAGAGTAGAGTTTGGATCCTGCTTGTCTGTAGCAAAATATGTCATTTTGTCTGACACATTTTTATTTTGTCTACCAAGCAGATCAAGTAGCCTGGTAAAATCTGTTTCCTAATCTACATGAAATCTCTGGGGCTTGAGACAGGCTCTCTAAATGTGCTGACAGCAGTGACTGTGTGGTGCTGCACACTCTACACGCCAGCCTGTTGTGTGATGAAATGGCTGAGCAATAACAGATTTGCAGAGGGCATAAATCTGTTAATGGTGATTTGATGTTCCGGGTCCTTCTCTAACGACAGCAATAGCTTGGGAGGGAAGGGAGGTCATGAGGCAGCTGGAAAGACATTTGGAAAGAAGATGGTCAGAAAGTTGTGTTCCCTGGGGAGCCGGGGGTGTGTTTAGCATGGAGCTGTCATGGGCAGGTGGTTGAGTGCTCTGTGGCACCTCACCAGGAGGCAGGGACAGCAGCTGAACTGGTGCCTAGGCAGTGATGTGCATGTGACTACAGAAATTCCTGTACATGTTACAGCAAGTCATTCAGTACCCACATAAACGGAATTGATGGTAACAGGTATGAAAAGGCTCACATTAAGAAGTGGTTGAGAATTTTTCCACAGAACTTCCTGCCAACAGAAAATTCAGTTTTCTTGCCTAAGTTACCACTGCTTCTCTCAAAAGCATTGTACTTGTCCTAGACTAATAACTATTTCTCAAATACTTTTATCCAATATTTTATAATAAAAATATTAAATAATAGCAATTTTAACCAAGACTTTATAACCATATTAATTCTGGTATATAAAATTAATGTCCCAACCTATATATATGAGAATATTTCAAATAAATTGATACTTCTAAAACTGTGACTATGTACTGAAATCATTATGTCACTTCTTACAATACTTGAACAAGTGGAAATACAAAAATTGACCTGCCTGTAGAGATTTTTTTTAAACAAAAATAAAGTTATTAATAGCAGGAGAACTAAGAATTGAACACCTAATATTTCTCTACACAGCTATTGATAATTTTCTCTAGATTATACTGACAGAATTGAATGGCAGATTGATGTGTTACTCTGATAACAAATTGTAGTTTAAATAAAGGAAGAAAGACTCCAAAGGATTCTTTTGGAGGAGACAAGCGGAGGTACCAGGAGTAGAGAGAGTCTCAAATGGCTATTATAAAAGAACATTATTTGAACGTAAAAAAATTAATTCAGAAATATATTTTAAAATAATTAGGGGAAAAGCCTTACTGACATATTAAAGGGAGAAAGTTGAGAAGTATTTTGAAGACTTTTCATTATTAAATTAATCACTGAGATGAAAAATCCAATGCTTTCAAATATACTATTCTTGGAAAGGAATGCTAAAGGTGATCTGAACTCAGGCGTTCATTTTGAAAATCATAGTTTTAAAAAATAATACCTTTCAATTCCAATCTCCCTGTTTACAATTAAACTTTACTATTTAAATCCTATTCAATTTTGAAAAAGAAAAAAAAATCACAATAGTGGTAAAAACAATAAAAGAATCTGAGTTCAGTCCTGTCAGAGACAATTAAATTATTTCTGATGAAGAAACTGAATGTCTTAAAAGTAATTGCTTTAAGAACATACATCATAATATATTAACGTATCATTGATGCAGTATATGAAAATAACATCTTACTAAGTGTCTTCTGCAGAGAAAATAACCATATACATAACCATATACATAACCATAACTACATGTCATTCTTCTTGCCAGTTATACCACAGAGTAATGCTAAAACCTGTCTGGAAAATAAAAAGTCATCACCTCCTCAAATAATCTTTCAAGAGGACTCCCCCAAAATCCTTTTTCTGGTTTGAAAAAAAATGCCTTTGCTGAAGCATCTCTTCCTACAGTATGATTATTATAATAGCAGAGATACAGACCACAGTTTTTTAAAGCGTGAGCCTCTTTTTTCAAAAATTGAAAAAAATTCCCTCTTACCCATTCTACTTCCATTCTGATTCCAATAAACATGAAGTACTATGGCTATAAAATAAGCATTTTTAAAATCACCCTCAGGGCACTACTTTTGGGATCTACCTATCTATCTATCTAGGATCATGCTAACCCTTCACATAAGATGCAGGAGTACAGCCTAAAAAGATGTATCTAATATAGATTAAATTTGGCAGGGTAAAGCAATCAGAAGCTATCAGCTCAGGTTTCCTTGTGGGCCTATGAGAATATACTTTCAGAAACTTTACTACAGATACGAGTTTTGTGCAATGATTGCTGCAGCTAGCTGGATGCAAGCAAGTTTAAGTATAGTTATAGTTGCTGCAATCACGCCTCTGGTTGCAATGTAGACAAAACATGAGATCTCCTGTGGAGAGAGAAATCAAATGCTGAGAGTCAAATACATTTTGTTTCTCAGGCATGTTTCAGGTAATTTACTATTACAAAATTTGCACAGTAGGATTGCTGGTTCAGCATGGTATAAGGTCTTTGGTTGTGCTAGACCAGCTCTCTCTGCAAAAGAGAAAACAAAAAAGTTATTTTAAATTAGAAAAAGAGATGCTAAAACAAGAAACTCATCTAAAACAACACTTTCAGGCAGCCACAGACCAAATCATCTGTGCAGTTTTAAACTTCATCTTGAAAACATGTCTTTAAAAGAAAGCCAGGGAAAAGTGCCTTTTTCTTTCCTTGATTTTTGTCTTCAGTTAAGCTGAATGACTTGACTCAATGATTTTTCATGCCACAAAATGCATAAACATTTTGACATGGCACTATGATTAGGTTATAGTTGCATTAACTTATACATTTATACAAGTAAACATATGAATACAGTATTTTTAACATTTCCCTCCTCTAATTATGCAGAGAAGGAAATCCTTTAGCAATAAATAAAAGAAATTACAATGGAACATAATGGATTCCTTCACTCTTTTCAGTGACAATTTTCAGTGACAATTTGCAAAAAGATAACACTGGTTTCTTGTTTCACACATTTTTATCATACTTATTACATAGAAAAATGTGAGGTTAATAAAATATACTTATTATAGAATATGGTCATAGAATCATCAAGGTTGGAAAAGACCTCCAAGATTATCAAGTCCAGCCTTCGACTGAATACCACCATGGACATTAAACTGTATCACAAAGAGCCATGTCTACTCCCTTTTTGAATATTTTCAGGGATGGTGATTCCACCACTTCACTGGGGACCCTGCTTCAATTCTTCACCACTCTTTCAGTAATTTTTCTTAATACCCAACCGGAGCCTCCCCTGGGCAGCTTGAGGCCATTTCCTCTCGCCCTGTCGTGGGCTGCCTGGGTGAAGAGGCAGATACTTGGCTACAGCCTCCTTTCAGGCAGTTGTAGAGAGTGATAAGGTCTCCCCTGAGCCTCCTTTTCCCCCGTATAAATACCCCAGCTCCCTCAGCTGCTCCACACAGTATTTGTGCTCCAGACCCTTCACCAGTTTGTTGCCTTTCTCTCAATGTGCTCCAGCACCTCAATGTTTTTCTTCAAAGAACAAAAACTAAGCTGATAACAGTCTGCTTGTAATTACTACATAATATTTATACAACTTCACGACAGATGCATATTAGTAAGATACCTGTTACCTCTTTGATAGATTAAGCTAGAACACCTTCTTTATTTTAATTCAAAAGCATAGGGTATAAAAGCCTTTTGACCTCTATTGTGAGACAGGACTTCAGGCTAAACGTAGTCTAAAGCATTCATTCATCCATCTTAAAATATAAAATACACTCTGTGACAAACTTCACCCCAACTGCAGATGCTGAGAGTTATTAGGCATCTAGAATCACTGAAAAGGAGCTATGTTTAACACACACTAATTTATACAGGATGATAAGATGATAAGAAATAATGAACAACCTAAACAAGGCAACAATATTGCATGCACACACACAAGGTGACAGATGTTGTTGTCATGTTTAGCAGGAGTTTGATCCATTATCTTCTAAAGTCAGTGGAAATTACCTGGCTTTATGGAGACTGAATGAGACTCACAGAGCTTTATGGACTTTTTAATATCATATTAGATTTTTTTGTTTAGTACTTAAATTCATAAAGGTTCCACTGACTGGAAAAAAAAACCCGAATTAATAAGAAGCACTCTGGTCTTTGAAAGAAATTAGGTCCTTACATATATTCAAAACTATTTATGAACATTTTTGTGTAGTTTCATGTACTTTCAAGCACTAGTTTTTGTGTGTGTTGCTATCACTACTTTGCAGTGGTAAAATATTACTCTTCACTGTCAATTCTTTTAGAAATGTCAGTTTCATTTAAAACTAGTGCTTAATCTAAGTAGCAGCAGAAAACAATACCACAGGGAAATGGATATCAGCAGGAGTTGTAAAAATTTTAACATTGATACCAAAGTATCATCAGTGGCTTCTCAAGGATCACCTGGATGTTTTGTGAAGAGAGCAAATTTCTACATATGATATGGCTTGGTCCTCTGTGAAATTAACACATTGTAGTAAAAGAAAGAACTTAGAGGAAATGAACAGCTCAGATATTCTGTGTCAGTTTCAATTTAAGGGGATGTTTCTATGCAGGTACATGCAGAACATGATGGGCTCATTGCACACACACTCTGAGCCAGCTGGCCTGCACCAGCAGGTCTGGAAGCCATGGAGATCCAAGAGCACAGACCAATGCTTGAGCCAATGAGATCATCCTAACCAACAAAAGAGAGGGTAAAGTGTGGAAAGAATTTGCAAGGTTGACAGGAGGATTATATCCATATCTTCACCCACAGAACCCATGCAGGGCCTGTAGTAGCTTCCAGTGCTTCCTGTCTCAGGGGCCTCTATCTCTCCCAGAACTTCGGACCTCCAGCTCCAGAGATTACCCCCAGGTTCTTCCTTCCTAGAACTTTCAAACTGTGGTGTCCTCTATGCTCACACTTCTCTCATTCAATTTAATGCACATAGTGCCCTACTACTTTTCTCCAAGAGTCCTTAAGCTAATTCAGTGTATTTGAGAGCTACTCAGTGGCTGTTAATCCTTCTCTTACAAAGTCCTCTCAATGAACCATTTTATGAAAGGCTTCTTTCCATATTTGCCTGACCTAAGGCTTTCCATTGAGAAACTCGTGTATCTTCCATTTGTATCTGTGACCCTGGAGCTAATTCAGAGAATTACATCAAATACTATCATGAATTCTTTGTACTAAGTAGAGAACTGTGTATCCTAATAATGCTGAGATTCTAAAGAAATGTAAGCGTCAGTGACTTACCAAAATGTATGAGTCCCAAAATGTATTTGATGATCTGAGCTTCAATGATTTCCAAAGGTGACAGTGGAAGTTAATGGCAGAGAGAGAAATAATAGAAGAATGCAAACTGCAAAATAATCTTTGTTTTTGCAATAAGTGCCCTATCTTTAATAATATGTTGCACAAAATTTCTTATATTTCTGGATATACTGCATGGAATTAGAAATTGTTCCAGTTCTTCAGATGTATCCTTTCTTCCAGGCCACGACTTCTCATTTACTCACAGTCTCTCAGACTGAATGTCCATGTTCTATTTAGGCACTCATCAAACTACAGTCCTTAGCCCTGCAAAAATTTGCTTTTACAACCTGTGAACACTAATACAGCTCAATGCTACAGCCTGCCCTCCAAACAGTTTCTGATGTACAGCACTCAAAGGAATTAAAATAACAGATCTTTATGTGTATGTACTCTTTCTGTTGGCTTTCCCTCTAGCCCTTACATTGACAGAATTTAATTTCAGAGTTTCCAGTTGTCATGAGCCGCTACAGTCTAAAAATTGTACCAGGGCATCTCTAGGTCCTCTTCCTTTGTTTGTAGGTTGAATCTTTTCCCCATTGACTCTTCTGGTCTGCAAGTTCTTCTTTTGAGTTAATGAGACCGTAGCACTGGGATTCTGCTGCTTATCAAGCCCTTTTTCACTTTTCCTGCTAACAGCCTTCCATGGTCTCAACAGTAATTTAGCTTAAATAAAAAGTATAAATGTTCAAAGTAATAAGCATTTTGCCTTCTATTCACAATGCTCTTCTTACTTAGGGTGTTACAATTTTTAAGCAATGTTTCTAAATCTGGGGTTAAACTAAGAATAGACTAAACTATCAATCACAAAGTAACATGTTTGCACTTTATTTTTATTTTACTGATGAATACAATGACCAAACTGTCCTATCTTCTTTTAGGTTGTCATTTAATCTTTTCTAGTTATGACTCATACATTAAAAATAGATGATCAATATTTATGTGTATCCTGAGTGTGCTCTTATAAGGATAAAGATGTTCTTTCAGAAGGCCTAACCCATTCTGTATGCAAGTTATTTTTAAAAAATGACATATTTTTGAGTAAGTGGAGATTCTGCTATTGTGGCAATATTTGACTGCATGCAGTGTTGGCATTGATTCCACCCACTTCACGCAGAATTATTTATAATAGTGTTTATTGGAGCACTATAGCTAGTTAAATGCATAGTTTCCTTTTCTTGCTAAAGGCAGTAGAAACCTTTGCACCTTCATTTTTGTTTTAACATAGTTATCACATTATTAAAGAAACTATGCTTCAGTTCTGGAAGCTATAGAAGTATGTGGATAGACTTGTGATGTAGATTCCAAAGTATTTTCTTTCCTGTTACCGAGCACTCTAAACTCAACTGGAACACAACAATAGTTGTTAAGTATATGAAAAAAATGATAGTAGGCAATGAGTCATCTTTCAAACTGATTTAAAAAAATATATATTCATAAACAAAATCCTTTTTTCTAGTAGTGGATCTATATGCTGCTTTTTTTAACTTGTGGCTGGAAAGCCAGAAAACATATAAAATGATATTTTTGATGCTATGAGAAGCTTGTTTTTGTTTCTGCCCTGTGTGCTGGTGAGGACATGCCTACACAGTTTGGCTCATTACCTCTAAGCATGACTGAATCATTTTTGATGGAAAAAATGGCACAACACTGCAAATTAGTCAACTGAAGCTATAATTGAAAGTAGAGCACATGAAAGAATTATTTTGAATGCCCAGATAAAGCCACTTGACATTCACTACTCACACCTGACAAAGCTGGCAAATACTCTGGTGCTATAAAAGCCTAAGACATGCAAAAGCCTTTGACGCCCTATTTGTCAGAACAAGTAGTGGAAAATACTATCTGTTTCAGAGTGGGAAGGTGAACAGCATGAAATGTGATAAGTTTGGTTTTCTAGTGTTATAGCTGTGTTTTATTTAGTGAATTATAGTAAATACAAGCTCCAGAAATTTTTCTTGTCTTCACTCTACCACAACCATTTCTGTCTACCACAATGTCCTGGAAAATAGCCTGTAGTTTGCACTGACTGTTTTAATTAAGCAACCTCTTAAAATTTACTACAGTTCTTTATTTTTTCATTCAGTATTACATCAGGAAGGTTATTGAGGACCTGAGTCACACAAAAGCTTGGGAAATTGAATGAATTTTGGTACAAAATCATGGCAACACAAAAGCACAGTGACACTTAAGAAAAGATAAGAATCAATATAAATTACTAGTATCTGTAGATTCACTACAATCTTCCCATCTCAGCTGGGAACTAACAGAGATACTGTCTCACCAAAATTACAGATGACTGCTCCAGGAAGGTATTGATCCAGCTTGTCTGAATTCCCGGACAATGGAGAAAGTGCCTCTGATCACCTGCTTAGACAGATCCAATTGTTATGGGTTGACCCTGGCTGAACACCAAGTGCCCACCAAAGCTGCTCTATTCCTGCCCTCCTCAGCTGGGCAGGGGTGAAAAAATGTAACGAAAGGCTTCTGGGTTGAGATAAGGGCAGGGAGAGATCACTCACCCACTCACCCAACGCTATCTGGCTGCTGTTGCCCAGCAGTTATTCCCTCTCCTCACATCTGTTATCCCAGAGGCACTACCACCATTGCTGATGGACCTTGGCCAGCAGTGGGACCATCCCAGAGGTGGCTGGAATTGGCTCTGCTGGACGTGGGGGAAGCTTATGTCAGCTTCTCACAGAAGCCACCCCTGTTCCCATGCAAATCCAACACACCAGTCCATCTAACAAAGCTACACTCTTTTAAAAAATTTCTACAATGCAGATGCAGTCAATACTGTTTTTTAATTAAATCTCAATATCTACAGAGCCCTACTTGTGAGACAGGCAATCACTCTGCCCAAAGCAGCCTCCTTTAAGTATCAACTACTAATGTTAAGTACCAAGGGAACTACTAAAAAATTAGGGAGTGTCCTGGGAAGTAGATGAACTGCACTGCTACATAAGCCAGAGAATTTTGAAATGGACCTAATTCCTAATTAGGCAGGATTTAGGACATGACTAAACCCCAATGCACATTACTTAGACAATCCTTATAACAAGGTGGTAAAAAGCATTCTGAAGAATTTTCCTCCCAATTACACTTCATTGAAACATTCCTGTTACGGAGTTACTTCTATCTGTACTCCTTTTTTCATTGTGAATTTCAGAAGCATTATATTTGATTAGACATACTTATATCCATGCTAACTTTATATGTTAATTATGCAAATAAAAATGTAAAATTGTATTACATAAATCTAAGATGTTACTGTGAGAGGTTTTTTTTACTGTGATTTACATTTCTTCCATTAGCAGTTCATTATTTTTCACAATGTCCTAATGAGTCTTCTAAATTATTCAGCATTGCAGTAATAATACTAATTTGAATAATACAGCATCATTGTTAGTTATCTTCCAAACTTGCATTGAACTTCTATCTCATGCAGGTTTTCAGACCTCTTCATTTTCTTTATCATTCAGCCTGGCTATAAGCCTGTGGGTATGATTTAAAATCTCTGAAAATCAGCAAAAGCAGACCATGATTCAGGTTTTGTGATAAAGTTTTAGGTAGCTTTACTGGAAAATGTTTGCTAGTAAAGAAAATGGCTTATACTTAAGCATTCAAATAAATGCAGTTATTGCAATTCTGAGTACCATGATCTCAAGCCTCCTGCCATCTCACAGAATAGCCATCTCTGATTTGGGTGTGCAGCCTCCAACACCTTGCCTTAAGGGAAAAATCTGGAAGTAATGATCTATCTATTTAAGCCAATCACAAATTGGAATGATGAAAAACTGAGAGAATTTAAGCATCTACTCTTTATTTAAGATTGATGTCTAAATCTAGCCAGGTGGGCGATTCTTTCTGACTGAGTTACCTTGGTAGAAATCCTCTCCTATCAATTGTCCAGAAATTAGTATTCTGTTATGAAGAAAACACCATTATGTGTAACAGAATAGCCAATACTTTAGCAGTTAAAGTTCCTCAGTTAAGGCATGTGAACGAGCCAAAGTCAGTGCGAAAATCATTGGAGGTCTGAGCAGCACAACCCTCTTTTAGAGGTCATTCTACCTGTACTCCTTTAGTGTTTTAAACCTAGATCCAAAAGAGGCATGCAAGTATTTTGATCTCAGTGCACCACAGGTGAGGACTCTAGCCTCTGTGTTACTGTTCTGGCCCAAAGAACACTCTGTTTGTTGAAGAAAAAGGAAGAATTTGAACATGTAGGACTGAGATGTTATACCTTCCCATTGATCAACTTGATGCATTTGCCCAAAATACAGGTTCAGGCAGACCAGGAATGTGATCCAAAACATCTCATCTCAAATGGGCTCACAATTGATGCAGGCTTTTTGCCCAGGAGCTTTCTGTCCTATATGCCACATTTTGCTAACAAGACATCTGGCATAAAGTCCTGGTAGGACAGGGCTCTGGTCCTCAGAAGTTCATGAGCTATGTCATCAGTTTTATTTAACTGGCTGAGGGGCAGCATCAGTGTTTGGGTAATCTTTTCATCTGCTCACTGACATACAGCCGCTGGTGCATAAATCCAAGGCAGAGCTAGGGACTTTGAAACTTAAATTAGATCTTAAGTGTTTTGTAAATCTTATCCATAAGTTGAAATTATTCCTGGGCTTGCAGAGGACAGGGATTTCAGAGTACTTTTTGCCATCTCTTCACCTCTCTTTAGATTTTGACAAAAACAATATGAAATACAATTTTAATCAATTTGAATGGTGTTGCTCCACCAGAACATAATCTAGAACACAATAAGTTCTATTAAGTTTTTTATATTATATATATTATATTATTTATAGGGTTAGGACATATTATATATAGGGTTAATATATAGAGGACATATTAAGGCCTTACACTTAATGGACACTTTCTTTTTTGGATCCTTAAATGATCCAAAGGCAGGTATAAACCTGCATGCATCATTCAATTTAAATAATGCAATATAAATTTAGGAAAATGAATTTTTTGAGGTTATATGCCTCTTTGTATGGGAGAGCTGCAAAAAAATTTAATCAGAAGTATTTTTGTTATTTCTGTTGATAAAATTGACTTTGTGGTCCTTAAGGACGTGGTTTAGGGGTGGACCTGGAACTGCTGTGTCAATGGTTGGATTCAATGATCTTAGAGGTCTTTTCCAACCTTAATGATGCCATGATTCTGTAATTTACCACAGTCTCCCACTACAGTGAAATGATAACAACAACAACAGAAAATTTCTTAAAGCCTCTGCAAATTACAAAGGCAGGTTTGTTTCAGTCTTACTATTATCCACTGCTCACATTTCAAGCATCAGAAATGACAACCAAATACATCCAAATAAACCCATTTGTACAAGTCATGAAGCACTGTAGAAAGGAACTTGCTCTTGAAGTAAATAACAGTTTTCCTGTGATTAAAACATCTACTAAGCAGTTCTGATTTCTTTTCTAAATCACTCTCACATTCTGCAGGGAGTCGCTTGGATTTTTTGAACAGCAGATGAATTTAAGATTTATATTTCTTCCAGCTGCATATGAGCATAAACAACATGGAGTCAAATTTCTTTTTATTTCAACTCTTGCTAATGTGATCTACCTGCTGAATAAAATATCCATTCCTGGGTATAATCTTAAAGTATACCAACATGAGAGCAGAATTTACTTAAACAGATTTAGTAACAGAACATAAACCTAAAATTTATGTCATAACCCAAAAATTTTATATAGATTTTTAAGTAATGAAAAAATTCTGCATTATAGAATTTAAACATGGAAGTATTTTCCTCCTTTAATCCAGATATAGTTCCTTCTTTGTTTTAGACTGCTTTAAAGGTTTATTCTTAAGATCCAGTCTTGTTACAACCACAAGTATTAAGAGCCCTTCATATAATCTCATTTTCTATATGGTTCAGCTGGAGATATAAGATAAAATTTTAATTAAAACAGTGCAAATGCTGTATCTATGTGCCGGAGCTCGCAGTCTTCTGATTCTTGAATTATGATTTCTCAGAGCAGAGCTCCAGCAGCACACAGCAACCAGGAACAACCACCCCAACCTTGGCTCCTCCCAGGGCTAGATTTAGAGGGCTTGTGCCCGCCCTGCAGCTACAACTGTTTGTAGGAGGTTAATGAGCACTTCAGGTTGAGGTAGTCCCAACTGGATTCAGGTGTAGAATCCTGGTCCTGAGTGAGAGTTTGGCTAGTGCACACCAGCAGGGTTTAAATACATATTGCTACAGTATCTAGACAAGGCCTATATTCCAACTGTTAAATATTTATTATTGGTAGTAGCATGACTCAGGGAAATACTGCTGCTTGCTTATAATTCCAAGTGAGAATGTTCATGCTTTCTCATTCTCCTTCCAGCCATATCTAAGGCTGTCCAGTTTTCAAACATTGCTCATTTGATAAGGCATATTAAGCAGTGACAAGAAATGCAGTATCCACAATATTATTTTTCAGAGGTATTTCCAAGATGATTGGTCATTTCTTAACAGGTCACAAAATTTGTCTGAATTACAAGTTATCAGTTCACTAATTTAATTCTAAAAATTTCATTTGCTTTTACATTTACTTTTATTGTTCTTGCTGGAATGATATTATTTTTGATAATTTTCTTTTAATAAAGCTATTTTAGTTTTACTGTAATTTGTGTCTCCTGTTCTGAAAGCAATTTTTTTTCCAGCTTTCCCTGTTTAAATTCAATTTTTCCTCAAGGAAGTTACAGACAGGAAATATTTACATAGGCATTCCAAAGATGAAACCTTTCCCTTAGTGCTCTTTCCAAATTTTCTTTAGAACTTGAGATCAAATGTTTCCATGCGTGCACAGGGTAGAAAAAGAAATAAAAAACTCTGTAGATGTTTGACTGATGTGGGGCTTAAAGATGAACAACATTTTTGATACCTCCAACCTAAGGTTCTATCTTCCTAAGGGAATAAAACATCACAGAGCAACAAAGGCTGCATTATTCTATGACCACAGCATAACTAAAAGGCTTTTCTTTGGTGCATAGGAAAAAAAAGGCCCATTTTTAGATGTAAATACCTCGTTCATATTAGACTACAGAAAATAATTAACACTAAAACACCTCAAACAAAGAATAAAATGCATCAAATTGTTTTTACCTTTTCTATATACAACCAAATTATCTTGTCTAAAGATTTATGATTTCAAAAAGAGTGAGGTGATACTTTTATGAAGTAAAATATCTTAGCTCAGTGCTCACTACACCTTTATTGCTGTATTAGGAAACAGGCCTTCTTATGTTGGCACACTAATTTGTTTCTGCTTTCCTTTGTTAGAGTTTCTTATATTTTTCTTTCTTCTGTCCATTTTTATTTCACATCTTTTTCAACTGGGCAATTCACTTCTCTATTTTTCATATTTGAATAATTAACTTTTTTTGCATCTTGCTTTTAACCTTCATTTCTGTTGCCAGTCCATCTCTAGTCATCCCCACAGATGCTGACCACACAGAGTTGGTGTCATCCAAGCCGAGTTCTGCAGATGTAGCAATAAGAAAGGCGACACTGCTGTCTCCTCAGCTCAAGTGAGTACTTGTACAATTCCATACATATCAGCACAAAGCAGGAGATAGAAGAAAAGGTAGGAATATTCACAGTGGACAGAAAACCTGTTTGCCTTTTTGCAGACATGATAAGGATGGATTTGGATTGTTTATGATTATTTAAAATCAGATTTCCTGATCCATTCTAAAATTTTTCTATTCAGTATGTAAACTTTTCTTCCGAAAGAGATGACATCATTCTGCAAATTGTTAAAATTCCTTGTAAGTGTACAAGCTTGCATTACTGGTTTGGTGGTTTTGGTGGTGATCAAAATACCTTCAATGCTATGCTCTAGCACAGTGCATCCACCACTCATTAAGGAATAATGAATAAAGATATGTAACAAAAATTGCAGTGGTAGTTTGGAAAAATGAAAAGGGATGAGCACAAACACATTTCCCACAGGTATAGCAGCACTCCTCAATTGTCCAAAACAAGTCTGAACTCAATCTTTTGAGGGGCTTGTTCATTCAGGTTTTTGAGCTGAGGAATATTTATTCTGTACAGCTGTGTTGGGAACTGTTTGGTGTCTCATTTTTGTTTTGGTTTAATTGGGGGGGGGAGGGGAGTGTGTTTGTTTGTTTTTTATTTTCCTACTGTACTGCATAAACTACTCCTTTGTGAAAAATACAGTAGGTGTCATGTAAAAATTAGAAGTGATAAAGAATATTCTGTTTTCCTCTGCATAAAAACCCCTAACCAGACCAACCAACCCAAGCTTCACACAACTAAACCAAGTTGCTTCTAAAGGAATGAATTCTAAACATGCCATTAATCCACAATTAGACTCATCATCTTCAAGTTGGGTGCCAACATAGTTATTGAAAAGGAATGTCCAAGCATGGTCCAAAGAAAAGGCAGATGTGATTTAACAGTACATGCAAATGAAATTCAAGCCCTGTAGCTGTAAGTGTCATCCTGTGTTGAGAAAAATTTTAATATGAAAGATTTTGTTTTCTGCTCTATTTGCTGTTTGGGTGTAGAAGATATAAGCATAAGGGGAAGAGATGATTAATTTTTTTGAAAAGCGATATATCCATTGCTTTGTTTGCTGACCATCTAGAATCCTAGTCTGACATATTTAAACTTCTGCTGACCAGTATTTTACTTTGAGAACAGCTTCATTGATTTTTGGTCTGGCCCTGATTCTGGGGAGGAAAATGTCTAGTATGTGTTTGGATTTGTTTTTACTTTACATCAGTGATGCAGAAGGAAGGACAACTGATATGTCATTTGAAAAGGAATGATGTCAAGTCAGCGTGTTTCTTCCTGCTCTTCTTCCACCTGCTGAAGGGTCACAAGAGTGTATTTGGAATTTTGAAGACTGAGAATTCTTTCTTGAATTCTTTTCTTCAAAGGAAGACTATAGCTAGGATCTCTTTCTGCTCCTCCTGTCCTCCCTCTTCCCTGTTTTTCTAAACACCAGAGCAACTGCTGCTAATGGAGATGCTGCATATGTCTACAATGAAGGACACAGCAAAAATGAAAAGGAATTCACAATGACGCAGAAATAACTTATTCCCACTGTAACCATGGTTTCTTCAGTGAGTACTTCTATTGTTAGTATGTAATTTTAAAGGCAAAGAGGAAAACACCAGGTCTTTCTGATAGTAAGATAGATTTGAATCCAACATGACAGAATGTCTCACATAAGGAAGACACAAGACTTATGGGAGATGTATCACATCTCTCCTTATTGCTAGGACATTCCTGAATTACTAAAAAAACCCCAAATGCTTGAAAACATTACATGTCTTTACTGCTTTCTTGATACTTTTTAGAATACTCTGAAATAAGAATACTGGATCATGCAGTACAAAGATAAAATAGAATAATATACACAGAGAGTTTCTACTATGTTTATTAGTATCATATATGCTCGTGAAATATTTTCTTTAACAAGCAGTTTTGGATCAATTTAAGGAATTTTAACTACTTTTATTCCCAAGTAGACATTTTATAGCAAGTCATATTAATACATTTTGAAGATATTTCTTTTCCTCTTGAAATATTATCTGAAACTTGAAACACTCCATCTTTAATTCCCATAGAAAATGTCTACTTCAGATAAAATGGCAAGGATTAATTCAATACAGAATCAAAAGTAAAAACCAGTAGAGGAAGTTGTCAGAAGAAAAATAAACAGACATAAATACATCCCTATTTCCTAGAAATATTGACTACAAGACAATCAAACTTAATATAGTAAGAATAATGAAAATGCAAGCACATAGTAGACAAGAAATTTCAGACATAAAGACCAGAAAGCCATGGAGCATGCATGTGTGTGTGTGTGTGTATAAAATAGCAATATTTTAAGAATCTGTATTCTTAAAATCCCTGTGATAAGCTATGTATAAATTTCATGATTTATGAATTGACTCTCTGAAATCAAAATCAAACAGTCAGGGTAGTAACTCAGTAAGAAAGCTTTCTCTCTTTATATATGCACCAATAAAAGTCATGACAGACTCTACCAAAGTAATGTAAGCATTTGGAAATTCTGCCACAGGAGTTTCTGTTTATTATCTGAGAAAAAGATCCAGGCTATGGGACAAACAGCTTACATGAGCCCAGAACAATTGAAAGACAGATGAACAAACAGAAGTATCTCTCTTGATTTTTTAACACTTGTATTTTAAAGATAATGTTAAACAACACACAGATGATGTGATGATGATCTTCAGGCCAGTCTACCTGCTCTGGAGTTTACAGTTCATGTGGAGAAGTCAGGACAAAGGATTAAACATTTCTCATGCTATTTTTACCCTCTTCCCTAATTCTCCCAGACTGAGCTCAGAATTTCAATCCACTTGGAACTGTTTCCTCCAGGTTCAGAAGCACTAATCCACATATAAGAGGAAAATGAAACAATATGAAAGAAGACACTTATGTACTCAATGATTTTTTTCACAAGCATCACTCTAGTTGTCCTTATTCTGTCTCTTTCATCCTCTCTACTCAGAAGTCCTAGTTAAACTACAGATTTGACATGCCTATCACTTCAAATCCCAGAGTCATAAGACTGCATGAGAACAAGTTTATTTTTAAACAAAATATGAAACGCTCGGGTTCCATTATGCTGCAAAAGAACTCTTGAAAATGTGGCTAAATGTAACAAATGCAGCCATATGTGCAGAAAACCTGAAACCCAAGTTCTGAAATCTGCCCCAATGAGATACAGCTGGAGAGGAGAGCGCAGACCTCACAGCCCTGTGTTCTCTGCCACACTGTGCTCCTGACAGTGCTCGTACCGCAGATGGGCATCCCTTCAGCTCAGTAGATCGCCAGCACGAGCTGCTCCGGGGACCTAGCGACTCTGTGGCAGCAGTGACAGGAGAAGACAAGATGCATCTCCAGAGGTGGAAAGGGGAGAAATGTCCTCAAGCAAATGCCTGTCTAGTCCTGAGAGGGGTCCTTCAGGAGCCATTGACTCGTGCTGCGTGCCAAGGCAGCGCAGGGCAGCAGCAGCGCAGCGCTGGGCGCGGGATGGAAGGCTCAGCGCTGACAGGCACACCCGGTGACACCTCGCTCGCCGCAGCGCAGCAACCTACGCTTCTCCCCAACAAAGCTCTGTCACCTCAAATGAACTCTCACTTGAAACAACACCAAACAAAAAAAGCAAGAAAGCTGCATGTACTTCAGTCTCCTACTCTTTAACTTGTCCCCCATTTATGTGGCTCACTATTTAAAGCATTCGGTCTTTGTGTACAGTCAGTATGAAGTTATTTGTAAAAATAATGTGTGGTAAATTGGCAGACAAGCACAGTTTAAAATATAGGCAATCTGTTGAGTGATTTAGGAGAGCTGCCATAAAATTTCATTTCTTACATTATCATATGTTTAGCATTTTATGCAACATAGTACTTCAAGAAAAATGATAAATAGTAAAGATTCATTGAAAATGCCTTGTGGGGAAGAACACATGGGGCGACTGTCAGGGCAGAGTGGGGGCCAGGGGAGACTCTGGTGCCAGGGCCCGTCCCACCTCCAACCAGAAGTAGGCAGCTGGGGGACACCAGTGCAGCCCCAGCCCTGTACATTGGGCATGTCCCTGGGGATGGGCTAGGATATGGGCTCACAGCCAGGCAGGGGCAGGGTTGTGTGGAGCTGGAGAGCTGCTGCTGTGCCACTGTGCTAGGGGCTGATGGCCCCTGTGGGCTAACACAGGGTTCTGTGCCCCAGGCGGGGTGGGGGGAAGTCAGGGAGGGGACAGGGATAGTCAGGAGTGATGGTGCCCTTGGGATTCATGGAGCTTTCAAGGGACAAAGAAATATCTACAATTTTAACGGCAAGAAAATGAAATCTGTAACTGATATTCTATAATCCACAGAAAGAAAACTTCATTGTGTTTGTCCAGGGTGGAGCTGATAGTACTGTGATATGGTGAGTTGGTGTAATAACAGGATTCCACTTCTTGCACTGGGCTACAGAAGTTTGCAAATACCTTGTAATATATTTGGAGCCTCAGGGCTCTGGGAGCTACTAACAAATGTTGGTAACTTCCTACTTAGATTCCCCACTCGTTCAAATTCCATAAAGACTCAGAAAACTACAATAATTTTCTATGCTCAGATATTAATAAGGGAGCAAACATATCAATTCATTAAAAAACATGAACAAGAGAGAGTATCAATTGGTTTTGTAATTGTAATTAAAAAATTAAACAGACATAATGAATGATGCTTTTGAACATCTGACCACTGCGAAATCCCAAGTCTGCTGAGGCTAAAATCCATGACCATATATGCCAGAACTTCATCCCAGTTCTTTACACCAATATCTAGCCTAGCATACAACATAGTCTCTTTGTGTTGTTGTCCTTCTGTATTAAAAACTATCTCAAGAACAGTAACAAGTATACAAAACATTCTTACTTTATTTATTTAAACTCAATAGGTTTGATTTTTAAAGCAACTAAATGGACTTTTTTGTTCAGATGTTTCTTAGTCAGATCTTAAATAATAAATCCAGGGGAAGAGAGTTATTAATGAGCTTTCACTGTCTGGAAACTATTTGGAAAAAAGCTCAACATATTTTTAAGTTCAAGATCTGCAGAAACTTTCTCCATATTTAGGTATGTAATTTACTGTTGGCTAGCACTGACTTCATTTTTTTTGTGTATGTTCCACATGTACAGGTTTTTCTTTATCAGTAAAATTTTTTTCTATGCCAAACTCAATCTTTTTTTCAATAATTTTGTTGACAAGTATACACTTGAATATTTTTTCTCCATTTGCATCTGTAGCACTGAATTTCCATAGCAGGGACGTTCTCAGCTTTTTAAGATCTGATTATACCCCTGCTACTCTTTAGGCCTGAGTTAAGTGTTAGATGAAGAGGTATCCTATTGCTTCTGAGAAGAGTCACACAAGAAAATGAGCTATGCATGAAAAGGAAGCTGTGAAGGAAAACAGGGTTTAGTTTAGTATTCTTAGAGGGCCATACTGCATCGTGGGATGAGGCCTGCCAGTAAATGTTTATTAAATCAGTGGACAGGAAAAGAGCATCCTGTACTTTGTGTGTGCTTTGACATCTGAATTCTTCTAGTGGTATTCATTGTCTTTATTCTTCTCTCTCCTTAGCAGAATGAGTAGTATGACACTCATCTTTTGAACACAGCTTCAATTTAATTTGAAAATAACTGACTAATTGTACTAATCACCCTATGATGATAACAGTTATTTTTTTCTTCCTGAGAATGGTAGGTAAATGTACTCATGGTTTAGCTACATCTAGAGTAGCTTTTTAAAAATATGATTAATAATCAATAGTATCTGTGAACAGTCATCTTCAACTTGCCAGTAATAAACTGGAAAAATATTTTTGCCAAAATCAAACAAATGCTGAAAATGTAGGAAGAAAAAATCTAGAGGATACAAAGTAGACATAGAGAAGAAGAAAGTGAACAATAAAACATAATTTCCTAGGTGTGTGTGAAAATTTAATTCCAAAATGGAACTTCTACTGCTCACATTTTACAGTAAGATTTGCTCATTTTCAATACTTTAATAATATTTGTGATTTTGATAAATTTATCTGGCAATTTTCTGGAGAATTCTGCTTGCACTGAGATTCTGTAGGCATGGAGGTTTTTTTTATTTTTTGGGGGATCTGTTGCTGGGTGTGTACACAAGCACATATGTGTGTGCATGAAATGTGTCAAGTCTTCAGCTGGGATCTGGAATACTGCAAACAATGGGTTTTTGTTCAGCTCTCCTCTTCTACTTGTCTTTCCTCCCCTTCTGTTAGCTAATGGTAGGAGAAGTGTGAAGTTTGCCGTATACATACAGATGTTAAGAAATCTCTGCCATGACAGAAAATAGTTTGAAAGTAACAAGATAAATTGCTAGCAGCAATGCATATAATTAGTAGAAAATATGACTCACTTGAAGGGTAAAACTTAAAAATATTGCAAATATATGTATTTCTTCCTACTACTGAATTTCTAGACCATTATAATTCTTTCTGTTATTTTTTTGCAGATATTTGAAAAATGAAGAATTAGCATTTTTATATTTTTCATTAAATTTAACAAGCATTAAATAGCACTAGAACTTATAAGCAAAAGAAACATATTTGACAATAAAATACAATGCAACATAAGTTGTAGAATAGCTTTCCTTTTCTCTAATGTAATCCATAACAATCTAACATACAGACAGCAAAATAAAGTGTAGGTTCACCATAACTGAGCTTTGTGTAAATTTAAGTTTGTACTGCTACATATTTAATGGCACCACAAGCAGTCACAGTTCTTGGTTCATGGATGGCTGAGTATTCATGTTACTGTATCCGTGTACAGAAAAGAGCAAAGCCAAGAGCCCTGTATTGCTGTGCAGTGTGACAAGGGGAGAGGCTGAAAACCAGCAACCCTCTCGTAATGCAGTTAATGCTGTCTGGGCCATACTATTAAATAAAATTCTGGTTTCAAGAACAGTTGCATGCCAGCCAGTTCAATTTCTCTTCCCCCCCACCCCTTTTTTTTGTTTGTTTGTTTTTCCGGGGGTTTTGTTTGTTTTTGTTGTTTTGTTTTTGTTTTTGTCAGTCATTTTTTATTACTATTTGAGGTTCTCTGTCAGGTATATTTTGAGGGCAGCAAACTCAACAGGTACATAATAAAATGGTTTGGATATGAAAACACATGTGAGTACATGACCTACCAAAACAAGGAGCTAGTAGTGATTTTCTGTACTCCTACACCTTCCACTGTTTATCTCTTACTGATGACTGCAAATCTAATCTAATCTAATCTTATGCCACAAACAGGTATGGTCCATACACTGACTTTTCTTCCTCAGTTTTACATCAATTAAGAAAATATTTTGTGCAGGTGGAACTCCCGAAGTCAGTGTCCTTTCTCTAGAAAAGAAACTGAAAATCTCTCCAAAGTACTTACTGTTATCAGGTCTAACAGGACTGTTAAACTCCACAGTGAATAAATAATTCAATTTCTTTTTCTTGTTCTCTCTCTTTTTTTTAAAGGCCTGATTTTGTAACTGGCCCTCTGTACTCAACAAAATTAATTTACATTGTCCAGAAATCAAGAAAAGTACTTTCTTTTACTTCAATGTAATTTCATTAACAAACAATTTCCACAAAAAAAAAATCCAAATAAAAAACCAAATACACAAAAAAGAAAGCAAAAAACCCAACCCAAACCAAACCAAAAAAACCCACAATGCAAACCTTAAAAAAGTGTGAAAGAGCCAGTACATGTAGCAAAGCTAGAAAAAACCCTGGTGGAGAAAGATTTACAATTGTATTGTTACTTTTTTTGTTCTGTAAGCATATGAGTTTTTTATTTAAAAAAAAAAATATTATTTTGCATATCTATGAGGAAGATTTCCCAGATGAAGCACGGCCCCACAAAAAACTCAGCATTCTTTAAAGCTTTTTACTGCTAGTGGGAGTGAACAACAGTGGGTATCGGATCATAGTGATGGAATTGTCTAAACAATTGACTTTGTCTATTGACAAAGCAACCAATTATCTTAGGAAATTCTTTCTTAGCACCAGAAGTTATCATTCTCTTACCTGCACCAAAATGGAAGGCGACACACTTTGTCTACACATGAGACTGAATAGTTAAAAGATGCGGAGACTTTTTTAAAGTAAACAGATTATTTTTTAATGAAAATTTGTTTAACTTTCCAGATAATGCATTTAACCTATGGTTCCTTATATCCTATTCGCTCTCATAGTATTGATATACCTTCCAAGTAATTCACAAAGCATTTTCACTAACATCTGTTTTAACTAGCATCTCTTGTGCATTTTTTACTTTATCTTGTCACAGGCAGGTGGTGTACAATGAATTGTCTTACTTCAGCATGTTTTCTTGTGTGTCTTTGTTTTGGCATCTTTATACACTGCTGCATTCAACCCAGAAGCTAAGAAAATCCTATGAGAGTCCTTCATTTTATTATTTTTGCTGAGCAGATGAGATTTTTCTCAATAATGAAACATTCTTTTATAATAAAAGAACATAACTGTCAACCCTCAAACTTTAATTAATTCAAACTACAGACACGGAACATTGGAAAATATTGAGAATCAGGACTCGTTTCAAGATTTTCTCTCTCTGTGCATGAAATCTGGAATAAGAAGTGGAGTGTATATTTTGGCTTTCTCTGGGTAACCAGTCTGGCTGAGGAGCCATATTGCACCACAATGCAACAATGCACTTTCCTGATCATTGCAGTATTTTCATCCAGATGGATACCACTTTTGCAGCAAAGCTGAGAGATGATGAAATCTAACTCGCTCAAGCTATCTCACCAAGATAGAGTTACCTGGAAATCTAGTGTGGAAATTCTAATTTGAATACTGCTTTGCATGGGTTTACTGCAAACAAGTTTGATTTATTTCTGTATGAAGGAGCCAAGCATGACCTGAAACATCTGTGCAATGACTCAACATCTTGACCTTTCCAGATGGAGAGGTTATTGGTCTTTACCTTCTAAACTTTTTCGTTTGTGATGGAGCAAGGATCTAGGGGTGGAAAGATAGACTAGTGGTGTCAGTTTGTTGTGATGCTGGCTATGAGGTCTGTTTTACCACCCATGGTGTTATAGATTGGATTGTTTCTTAATGACAAGATCTTGCAGCAGCAGCAGTTATGTCTCATGTTGTTCTTTGCTGATTCCTCTGGTCAACATTTACTTTGTGGTCCTTGAGCTTGACTTTGGAATTAGTTCGTCCCTTAACTCACACTATGTAATGAAGTGGATTATGAATTAAATGACCTTTAACAAATGCATTATGATCACAAACCTGAAAATGCTCAAAGTATTTTTGACACCATGATGCATTGTTTCTTGATTAGAGTTGCTATTTTGATAGTCTTCATGTTTTCTATTTCCGTGGATTAAAAGAAAGCTCCATAGCTGAGCAGTGTGCATACAACACAAATTTCTCTTTCACATCTTCATTTCAGCAGCTTTTAGAGACATCATTGTTACCCACTCAGATCTGTTCCATACCATTGGCAAAGCCTAATCTAGTGCATTTTGTAAAAAACATGAAATTAGACAAAAATCATGCCAGAAATGCAAGAGGTTTTTTTGCCTTCATGCACTCTTTTGCTTTCACTTATTTGTTGAAGATAATTAAAATAATAGATAAATTGTGTTCTGAGAATCTGAGCACAGCTAGCTACTCTCAATACAGCTGAATGACAAGTTTCAATTTTTATGGTAATTAGGTAAAGTAAAATTTTCTATTACACCATAAATATTTCAATAGCAGACTGAATTAAAATGTTTACTCATATCTTA
The DNA here is from genome assembly GCA_013398055.1 of Ifrita kowaldi. Lineage (NCBI taxonomy): Eukaryota > Metazoa > Chordata > Aves > Passeriformes > Cinclosomatidae > Ifrita > Ifrita kowaldi. Next base: position 79,655 of record VZRS01009616.1, on the reverse strand, counting down.
TGCCAGTTTCATTGCAAGCGACACTTCAGCTGACCAACACGAGACAGATTGGAAAAAGAACAAAATTACTGTTCTTGAACGCAGCCTTAGATCACAAAAAAAATGTTCCCCTGCAGTTTCAGGCTCTCAGGGACGACAGCATGTGAGTAACTGGGATACTCAAGCAGGTCTTTGCCAGACCTTAAATCATGTCACCAGAAAAATCACACTAAAGAAGAGCAGGAAGACCAAAAAATTCCAGTGGTCCAATCAGCACTCCTGTAGCTGCAAACTAGAGCCTGCCTTGCAGATCAGACTGAGACAGAAATAAAAACTGTCCTTTCCCAGCTGAGGACCTTCAGCTGTACCAAAAAGGTGTGAACTATGCTATAAAACTCTCAGGCTTGTATGTTATTGATCTTTAATTGGCTTTGAACAAATCACATCTAAGCTAAAGGTATATTCGTCCTTTGAACTTTCTCCCTCCCCATCAAACATCTGCAATGAGAGACTTTTAAGGCTGCCATGTTGCTTTTTGAGGCCACATACAGTGTGTGTGTGTATGTTTGTGTGTGAGAAAATAGGGTTTATGGCAGTCTTCTAGTGAGATGCAGCAATCAAGTTCACAGCTGAAATAGGTAAGCAATTTAAAGTGAGGAGCTACAGAGGAACCCTTAAAGCTATGATATGCAGAGAACCTTTGGGAAATAACCGTGAATGTAATTGTAAAGTACAATTGGAATTCTAACTCAAATTACATTGGAATGTAATTTATTCACACAATATTACATTTTTCCTAGTCTTAACCAAGATCTCCTGAACTTTAGTTTTGTGCTTCTTTCTTAGTCTCTAATGGTCTCTTTATCAAGGAAAGACCAGCTCTAAATTTTGCTGCTTTTTTTGTTTTGTTCTTTTTTTCTTCCTATGTAACATTTCTAAGACATATTTCCCTTTCTCCATTTTAATCTAGAAACCTTATTCAGGCCTTCAACATGCTGTATTAGCAATTAAAAGGCTTTAAAAATTGAAATGGTGCATCATTAGTATGATTCAGGTATGATTCAGGAATCACTTTCCTCCCTTTTCTGCGTTGACTGTATCACATAAGTTTGCCACCATCACTTGCTCCTCAGTTTGCACTGTATGTCTTCAAAGTAACAGCAAAGCTTTCCCAAGTTGGTCTTCACCTCCCTATATGATCAGTTATTCCTCGAGAGCATGGTGGTGTCCTCTTTTACCCTGTTCATAGCAAAGGATTTCATTATTCTCCACTTTACCTTTGCTGGAGACAGCAAATGAGAAAGCCCCACAGCAACACAGGGAAGGAAGACAGCTTTCAGATGTGTCTTTCTGACATAAGATTATATATATTTTTTAAAAGTAACCTGGCAAATGGTAGGGAGGACTTCCTAAGGTAATAAAAAATACAGTCTCAACTTCCTTCGTACCTGTCTTCACCCACTTAATTTATCTGCTGTAAGTTCCAGTTACTCAAATACCTGATGCCAGTATATACATACACAAATACAGAACCTCCCAGAGTGACAAGGCATTTCATACTTCTGGGAAAATTAATGGAATTATTAGAATTAATAGAAGAGATATAGATAATAGAATTAATATAATACTTGGAGCTTAGATAAACAAAACTATGTTTTGGAGATCTAATGGTCAAATTCCATTCAAGGGGCTTTTAAGCTCATAATTAAATAGTGCACTAAATACCTTTCACTACTAAAGTTTCCATGGAATACATTATTATGCTTGTATGCTCCTGATCAAAACTCTCTACTTAGTTAAGTTTTACCAAAAGATGTCCCCTACTGTAGGGAGAATTCCTTTATTATTACAAAGCCCAAACATCTTTTTCCAACCCAGTTTTTGTGACTTTTTCATAGTTCTTCATTTCCCATTCTCTAGAATTTGCCCTTCTTCTTCCATCTTACTGGCCTCAAACCCCTACAGGCTTGAAGAGAAGGAGGCCCCTGTTTAAATTGGTGCCACAAGGCACAGGTGCTAATTGGCAGCTTCTGCACTCAGCAGTAACCTCAGCACAGTGACACCTGGGTACTTCAGCCAGTTTCTCATCTGTGAATCTGCCACGGAGGGGAGAAGGGCAGCAGGTCAACCAGTATGGGTAGCAATACCAATACCTTGGGGTGCAACAACAATCCTTCTGTGCTGGGTTTTTGCTTTTATGATTGAAAGTCAGTAGGGAGGATTGGCATGAGGAGTTGAGGTGCCAATAGACTTCCAAAACTATTCTACAGATGTTTGTAAATCAAATGGCTGTGAAGGAGGTCTGTCTGCTATACAGCTTGCAAATAACTGACTCCTTCAGTACATGGAACAGGGACTGGAATATTTTCCAAGGTAAGTGCTGAAAACAGTCACTTTGGGTGAGCATGGACAGATCTCCCACATGCCTAGCAAACACTTTAAACAGGAAAATGCTGTTTGAAAGAGAGGAAAAAGGCAGGATGTCATCGGTGACACCCATCTTTATCAATATTTAGAATAGGGTGATACTTCCATGCATTCAGATGTGTTATAAATGTAACAGTGGTGAGTTCTAGAGTGTTTGAAGCTGCAAACCCTGATCTTTAATTTCAAAGAAAGAGAAAAAAAATCTTTAAACAAAAATGTAAAGAACCCCATCAGATATGTCCTCCTTTGAAGAATACCAGCCAGCCTGGGTGGTGCCTCCTGAGCATGATTGCTCTCAACGAGTGCTTTTTGAGTTGCTTACTCTTTCCTTACTCGCCTAACTCAAAGCTCAGGTTTGTGATAGTCACGTGGCAGAAGAATCTCACGGATGAAGGATCCTGCCCTCAGCTACAGTGGGATTATCAGGCAACTGCTCTATTGGTTTGCATGCTGATAATTAAGCCAAGATAATGATCTGAAATAACCAAGTGCAATGACAAAAAACCACTTGGAATAGTGGCACAGGTGGAGAGGAAGAGTTACCTTATTTTTTTCTCTTTTCACCCATGCATTGCACTGAAAAGCCAAGCTCTGGCAACACACTCTGGCATGGCACCCCTATTTTCTTTGCACTTAGTTTTGAAATGTCCATGTTGACAACTCTTCTCAGCTACTAGCCTTACACTGTGGATGTGCATCCTCCGTGCACTTATATTTCCCACAATACGGTGTCACACCTCCTGCGAAGCCAGCTTAGCAGTGAGCATCACTGAGCCTCAGCATGCTGCTGGCTGTGGCTCCCTCTCCTCTCCAGCACATTTCCACAGCACATGAAGAGACTTCAGGCTGCTGGAGCAATACAGTCAATCCTTCATGGATGAAACTCTTTTTCTATGCAGAACAAGTGTAAACAAATACTGAAATATTTCTTGCAAGAACAAAGTTTGAGTAGTTGATACATGCACATCATACTCAAACTGGGCTGAACCTAATTTCAAACAAACACTCTGAAAACGCCAGCTGGTACTCTTTCATTCACAATGCCCAGTTCCACGGACATCCACCACGGGTCCCATCTTCCCACTCCTCTTCTCCCGCC
>VZRS01009616.1:30100-75449 GCA_013398055.1 Ifrita kowaldi | reverse complement strand
CTCTACGTTAGAAGAGACGTTGTGGCGTTTGCCTGAGCTCCTTAAATGACAGGATGTAGTAGTGTAGCGCTCGGGTGCCGTTCCCGGTCCCGGCGTCCCCGGGCGATGCGGGGCTGGCAGCGGCGCCCGGGGCGCGGAGGCTGGGGCGCGGCCACGTGCCGTGGGTGGCCGGCCGGCCGGGCTCTCCCGGCTCCCGCTCCCGGCTCCCTGCGGCTGACAGCGGGCTCCGTACGGTGCCAGCCAGGCAGCGATGTGCCAGTCAGGCAGCGATGAGCCGTGGGCAGAGGATTTCTCTCTGTAAAGCAGAAAACCGCGTCTGCTTTTTGATCATGCAGGCAGTCGTGCGTGCGTGTGGACTTCAGTCACGCACGGAGACATAATTAGCCTGGGAGGTATCGAAGAACCAGGGAAGCCAGATGCCGCTTAGTTAAGTTTAACAAAAGATAAGAAATAAAATAATGATGCTTTCGCCCTGCCCCCTCCCCTGTGATCGTTTGCCTCCAGCTGCAAGGATGCTGTTGCTCGAAAGGGGCTGCTGGGGCTTTAAGAGCCGCTCCCCCCCCTCCTGCTCCCGACAATGGTCTGAACCGAGCTCTGCTTCCCAAAGCAAAATTTGTAATATGCCATTTTTCCCATGGATGCTTCTCCTCTTGGCTGGTGACGAAGTGACCGAAGAAAATGTTGAGGTGTCAAGCAGCGAGACTTGCCGGAGGACGGGTGCGGGGGCTTGGGGTTCCTCGGAGCAACGCCTGTGTCACCATTGCTAGGAAGATGGTCCAGGAGTGCTCGGCTGTGTGAGTCCCCGCTCGAAGCCGGTGGAGACTGCGGTTGTTATTGATCAAGTGAAATAGCAGACGCCGAAATAAAAGATACTAGGTACTGAACCTTCTATTTCTGAGTTAGACATTCCCTCCTTAGCCGCGATACCCTCGGGGGATGAGGTGCAAATGCAAAATCTAGCTGTCTGCCTCCTTCTGTAGTACTTGTGTGGTATTTAAATGCATTTCTGTAATGGGAGTTGGGGGATTTCAGACTAAAAAATGTGAAACGAACTTCTTTTTTCTGGTTGCGATTAAGGGAGGTAGGAGATCAGAGGGATGACATAAAGAACAGATAGTTGGAATAAGTCCTTTTTTTAAGGCACTGTGTTGACCACCCCTCCTGCGTGGAAGGAGTGCAGGATGCTTCTGTTAAAGGTGATATCATAGTTTAGTGGAGACTGGCAGGTAAGGAGTTAACTAGGAGGAGGAATATGCATGTAATGCAACTCAGACAATAGGAAGGATTTTCCTTATTGGAATTACACTGTGCTGCCTAAGAGCGATCCTGCTGAGGACATCTGAAGAGACATAATTGCAGTAAGGTCTGGTTTTATCAGTCACTACATCTATTTAATGATTTGGAAAAAAATAGCTGGTAAATGCAATATACCCGGAATGATCCAATGAAATGAGTTTTCAAGCTGATGTCACTGTGGACAGGCTAGAACAAATGCTAGTTAGATTTCTACTTCTTTTTCCTGCAGCAAAATTACAAGTAACTTGAAATGACTCCTCAACTGTGGTGTGCAAATCAAACGTCAGAGTAAACAGAAAACAAGCTTTTAAAGCCAGTTATGGATAGAAGGGTGAGGGACTAAAATTAGATTCACATCTAAGGTGGTGGCCTTCAAGGTGAGCAAAATGAATGCTTGTCTAAGAGCCTTTGTCAGGCAGAAGCCAAGGAGCTTTCTGTCTTCTGATTTCCAGAGCTTCCCAAGTGAAAGAACCCCATCTGGTAAATTTTTTCCAGGCTAAATGAGATTGCAGAGGTGTTTGTTACAATATTCACTTAAATAAATAATTCCAAGACTCTTGGACAATTGTGATAACAGAAGATGCCAAATAGGGTGGGGTCCAGTGAGAAGAAGGAAGACAACTTTTTCATTTTCCACCTCTACAGGATACCTACCACAGAAATTTCAAATAGTTTTACAGAAAGTCAGTATTGAGGACACACTTTGATGCCTTGTCCGTACATGATTATCAGCATAATCAGAGAGAAGTTAATATAAGAGAGTTGCTATCAATTAATTTGTTCATGGAATCCCTCCTGAAAAGAAGCTTTATATAACTCTTAACCGAGGATGGCCATGTCCTGTGCTCTGTGTTGGAATTTTTGTCCATTCTCCTTATCTGGATGTTTAAACTGAGCTGCAGAATTCCTAATTGAGCTAATACGGAGTTCACTCTTGATGAAGCCATAATGCAGCTAATGTTATAGATTTGCTATGACATTTTTGCATACAGCCTGAAAAATCTTAATGTAATGACAGTGAACCACATTCTCTCCCCTTCTAGTAGGACAGATTACTTTAAGCAGTCGTTGATTTTGCCAGTTGAATGTTGTGTGTTCAGAGGGGAAACTTGTTCATGATTTCTGGTAATGTAGGCAATGGTCACATAACATCCAGCATGCTTCCTGGTATTGCATAGCAGGCATGTGTGATCTTTATGCCTTTGTTTGGAGGGAGTAAAATGACAGGAGATTGATGGCTTGTCTGTGTTAGTGACTTTTCCAACCATCTGTACTGATCCAAACCCACTGAAGTCCGTGACAGAATGTCCATGAATTCAAGCATTTGTTGGATTAGATTCCATGCAAAGGACTGGAGAAAACACTGAACTAGGAACCAGTCAACCTGGGAAAGTCTTTGTAGTAGATGGTGCAGTAGATGCACGACGGACAAGAAAGATAATGTGTTTAGAGAACTTTAGTGTACTGCTTGTCAAGCTGCCACTGTGTATGGCTGTGATGCCTGAGCACTCAGGTCCAGAACTACTACTAAAATAAGAAACTAGGTTTTGTTTCAAATTAGAAGAGTTCTAAAGTTACTACATTGCCTAAAAATCTATTTCTAGGGAGTGTTTGTGTGCTACATGGATTTCAAGGGAAGCAGGAATTTGTCAGTATCCTGCTCCACCTTCAGAACTTCCCTGGAGGTTTGGGATAGTTGCAGGTGCTACACAAGTTCACTGTATGTTGCAGTCTTTGCAAGTGTTGGAGGCTTTGTGGGCACCAGCCAAGGGATTTGTAATGTCTGCTCTGTGGCTCAGGATGAATCTAAGGAACAGTGATTATGTATTAACAGTAAAATGCTGGTGACTTAATGCATCTTTCATTGAGGGATTACTTTACTTACATTCAGGGTACTGGGTAAAGTGATAAACTTTGTACTGTAGAGGTACTAAGTTCAGTATCAATGGAGCTTTTATTTTTCTATTTAAAGAAAGAGAAACACATTTGAAAAGTCATACTTTTGTTGGCTTAGATCAGTCAAGCATAACTTCAGTTAAGTTGTATTACTACAGGGCAAGTCAGCCTTTTTCTGGCAAAGAACACAAGCTTTCCTTCTCTTCCTTTGAATAAAGAGGTATATAGTACACATTCAGCTATTAATGTCACCTCTTTAAGTTGAAGAATATGCCACCTAGTTTATCCCTTTCTCTCCTCTCCTACCTCTTTGCAGTCCTGGCTGCATGGGAAATATTGCACAAAATGATGTAGATGAGAGCTTATTCAGTTATCATGGACTTCCGAGGTCTTGAAAATATGGGACAAATGTGTTTAATCCACCGCTTGCAGTTCTTAACGCCCACTGGAAAGAAATTCCAGCTTCATCACTGTTCATTCTCGGATGCCTGTGTTCCACTCAACATGCCTTCAGGTTGGAATAGGTAATCTCCAGAAGTTCCTTGCAACCCTAAATATTCAGTGATTCAGTCATATCCTGACAGAGCAAGGTGGCTGTCCACTCAGTTGTGGGTTGCTGTAGGTACCTGGCCTCACTTTCTCCTGATGACCAGGGTGGTCAATCCCCATCTTAATTTTCTGTTCCCCCTCTACTTCCATTCCTCCCCCAACTTCTTCTCTGCAGTTCTCTGGTGGCACAATGAGCTGTAGTAGCTTGCCAGATCCATGGTTAGGCACCACTGGTATAACCAAGTAGGATTTGAGGTATCAAGTCCTGGTAAAGAAATCTTTAGTAAAATACTTCAGTGGGAATTTACTCAGTCTCTGCAAAGGTGCCTCCTTATGGCTGGGTACAGATGCTTGCGTTTACTCAACACCATGTATCATTCCTTTGAAAAAAAGCAAAGCCTGTATTTCTGGGTTCTTGGATTTGTTTGGTGGTTGATTTGTTTGATTCCTGTCCCATGGAATTATTTGGTGTGGAAGGGACCTTTGGAAGTCATCTGTGTCAATCCCTTGCCCAATGCTGGGCAAAGTGCAAAATAAGATGAGTTTGCTCACTGCAGGTTTGGAAAATTAAAAGAAGATTCAGTGCTAACTGAATTTCAGAAATTTAAGGCAGATGTTTATTCATTCCAATTTTGCTTAGATTTTGTCACATTACCTGAAATTATGAGAGAAGTTACTTCGCAATTTAGAATTTCTTCACAATTTTTGTGGCAATGCAATTCAAGGTTTCTGTTTTAAACTTCAGGGGTTCTAATGCTTCATGTACATTGCTGTTTGTCTTTGCTTATTCTCCCTTTTTTGTCACTGTCAGCTCTGAATTCTTTTTCACTAATAGGACTCATCAAAGAAATGTAACTGTAATTGCCTTGTAGGACTTGATAGGAATGTATTGATTAGGGAAGGGGATACTGCGCTGGGGTAACAAATATCTGAACATAGGAACTGGCATGTGCAGATGAAGTGGAGAGATTAAAATACATGCACAGACTCGGAAATGTTTATGTATCTGATTTTCAGTGTGCATTCAGAGTTGAATGAGGAACTAACAGCCTATTACTCTGTATGAAACCAGTTTGAAAGAGTAGAGGACTGGGAGTCTTCGTTCCGATCTTTGATCTTTTAGGGCCTTTCCTGGGCATATGATTATATTCCATCAATCATGACAGGCTGATAAACACCATTAGAAAATGTGGAACATCCAGATGTCAGTTTATGAATGTGCTTGGTCTATCCAGAAGTTACGGTTTAAAAAATCAAGCTCTCTGAGCCTAGCCAGTTTTTGGAGCAGTAAGAATGGAGAACAAAAAGGAAGCTTAAATGGCAGTCCATTATTTATCTTGTTCAGTTCTGTCCTGAGTAGAATTGATACCTACATGTTTAGTAAGAACTGTGCACCTGAGACAAATACCTGCCACGTATGCATGGATCTATTATTCTTGGGCTGTGCGTACGTCATTAAGTCCAGGATGCGTCTGACCTGTGTATATGGAATTTGATTCATGCATATATATAGTGAAAGGTATCTGAGTTTTTTCAAAAGTTATGCAAATTCACAGATCAGCCACGAAAGTATGTGTGGCATGGTAATTCTGAAGGGTAATAGAAGTGGGCCTGCCGATAACCTTGTTTTGAGCCTTTTAGAATTGCAGCACTGAATGTGGCTGTGTGTCCCCTATAAATACAGTTGAAAAAGGCATATATTTTTCACAGAAAGAATGACTAATTCTGGTTAATTTATCAGAGAGATCACTTTTAGTGTTTAATGATTGAAATCCTTCCTATATAAAATATACTTAAGCCTAACACAGATTTATGGTCTGTGATTAGTGGGGAAGAGTAGGTAGGTAGAGTGATTCCTTCTAATTGCATTGTATGAAATATTTCAGCTGATTATATTATGAAACCAGACTAAAAATTGTTGGAGTGATGGAGTTTTTTAGTCACCAAATTTAGGTTTAAAATTCAAATTACATAGAAGGAAAATCAGAAATGGCTCTCTTCCCCTACTGGAAATTTAAAAATATAATTCAAGTTACTCAGGGTATCACCACATATCAGACCAAACTGATTGTAGCAATACTATTTTTATTTTATGTTTTAATATGAATCCCTCTGTTTTTTCTGTTTGCATGTGTTGCCTTGGTCCTCTATGTTCTTCTGGTGTATGCAAACTAAATTCCTTTCAGCGATAACTAAACTGGGAGCTTACACTTAAATTTAATCTCCTGGCCCGGTGTGTGAACCACATCATCCTGTGGTTAACCAAGGTTTGACTTATACACACACTCACCATCAGAAGGCTCAGGAAACATCAAGAACTCTTGTAACTCTGTGACATAATTCACTTCCTACATAAAGATCCAAATGCATACGTGGCCTTCTATTTGTCCTCAGCTTCCAATCTTATACTACTAGACTGTGATCAGTCTGTTTGCTGACACTCTTCCTCTGTTTCTGTGAAGTTCTTTCTCTGCTTTACCGGCCCTAGCTTTTGTTGCAGCCCCTCTCAATATACCTTCTTTCTTTTTTTTTTCTTCATTTAAAAATTCTTCAGATATTCTCAGTATTTTGATTCCTTCATGCTATCAAGCAGGAAATTCATAAAAGATGTAGTAAGGTCCTGTGGAAGTGACTCTATTCTTCAGCATGTGCTTGGGAACAGTGTTAAATCGTGGCTGCCTCTGGACATTGAAAGCATCCCATGTGTTGCCAAGTGTAAGAGTGATAAAGGCCAATAAAAGTTTAAAAAAAGAAAAACAAAATGAATGTTTTTCTAAAGGCAAGAAGACACAAATCATAGTAAATCGAACATCATGGCATGCTAGGTCTTTCATGAAAGACTGTAAGAAATTTTCCTTTGGAAGCCCTACAGCAAACCTGCAGTTGCTTGAGATTTTGTTCCTTTTTTTTGTGGTTTGGTGACCCAGGATCACTCTGAGAAGCCAGGTTTCCTTCAGAGATATTTGGGGTCCTTGCAGGCCCCCCACAAATGATCTGTGTGAGGGCATGGTCCAGGATTCCCATATCTCCTGCTCCTCTCTGTTGCAAAAGACAAAGCATCCCTTTCTGTCACACCCTACCAACATTTCTATCTGGCTCAGGGTAGCAGACTGCTTTTCTGCATTTCTCTCCACTCTCAGGGTGGGGGAGGGGAGAGGATGCTTGTGTGGTTCCAATGGAATAATGGAATTGATCTCCGAACTTCCAGAAAGCGATGTACATCACCAGGCGGACTGCAAGAACTGCTGTACCTTTTAAAGATTCTCCTGGGGCTGTGAGCTGTGGGAGAAAACTTCCAAATAGCAACTGCCTACATCAGGAGCTGCCCACCCATTCCCTGCCTTCTCTGCTGTCTTAGTCATAGCCCAAGTTTGTTACTTGTGCTGTCAGAATAATGCCAGGCACTCAAAGTGAGTCCAGGCGCTCAAAATAAGAACAATGCATGTCCCCCTGCCTTCCCTGAATGCAACAGCCGAGAGGGACAAGATGTGGTAAAAGTGCCAGGAACATTCAACTCGATTCCCTTACTACCCCACAACTGCTTACATATAGGATTACCCATATCCCCATCATGACTTTAAGAGGAGATTTCCTATCTAGTTTGAATGCAAGGTGCTGGGATAGCAACAGCTGTCCACACAGACGTTTCCCTACCCGTTCCTACACATTCACCAGCATTCCTGCAAAATTGCACTGCTCTCCCTCTGCCACAGCCTGTGTGCAGGGGTAGCAAACGCTGTGCCCTTCACACCAGAAACCTGATCTGCATGTGTAGGTCATTGGAAGCAATTTCTTGAATGACGAAGCTTCACTGATGAGAATCCTCTGGGACACGAAGTGTGATTCATGAGATGTTGATGATTGTGAGGCGGGAAAGGTTCCGTGACAATCCAAATTGTTTACTTTGGTCTTGAAGAATGGCCATGCAGAGACCATGGTCTCTGGCCACCTGCTGCATACCAAAAAGTTATGCTTGAACTGAGCAAGTGGCAGATGGCCTTGGAGATTTTTAATTATTCCTTTGCTCACTATGAACTTGACCATCCCAAACTGGTTGGCCACAGGTGGGAGCTGAGTGGAGACTGATGATGGCCCCTTGCTGAGTGTAATGTACTTACACGATGTTGCCAGAGGTTCCTAGAGGCAAGACAGGGGCTCCCCTGGCTGGCGTCTCACATCCCAAGATTCCTCAGGACAGTGGACAAAGCAGTTAATATCAGCAAGCTCTCACAAGGATTCCCAAAGCTTCTCCCAGTACACAAACTGGGGGTTTGAGATTTCCATAAGAAGTTTTGTAACTGAAACATGGGACTAGGTGATGATGTTTGCTCTTCTCAGGACAGATTTAAGAAACAAATAACAGTGATTCTATTCCTGGTAATTCAATTTGCACAAGATATCACAGGGATGTAATTAGCAGAGTTTCTAGTTCTTGACCTCTTACTGAACAAGCTCACTGGAGAATAATTTCCCCTGAGGATGGGAATAACTAGATAGAAAAATAGATTAAGCTAGCATTGTTAAGGCAGCATGATACGGGATCAATGGTTAGCCTGAGCTGTACTGTAGAATTGCCTAGAGGAGGACAAAATCTGGCAATTAATGGCAGCTATTGACATCAATACCAACAATTCAACAATGAAATTAAGTAAGAGAAGGGAGCAGAGCAACGATAAGGGAGACTACAATTGCTGGGGAAATATTTTCTGTTATTTTAAGACAGCATTATTTGCAAAATTATTAATTTAAAATACTCTGTAACCCTCCATCTCCTTCCAGTCAGTCTTCTTTAGTTTTGGGAAGCACATTCAAAGTCTTTGCTCTGTGGGATTAGTCACTGTATTTAATCCCTCTCTATTGACCATCTGATTAACATTGCGCACAAGTCTGAAAGTGGGAACAATGCACTAATCTACTGTGTCCATGTGACAGAATTTATTCCTCTTATGAAATATCCTCAAATGTTTTCTCTACTGAAGAGCTGTTCCTTGATTTGTGTTCTTTTTAAAGAAATGATGTGTGAAGTGATGCCAACGATAAACGAGGACACCCCGATGAGTCAACGGGGGTCCCAAAGCAGTGGCTCGGACTCGGATTCTCATTTTGAGCAGCTGATGGTGAACATGCTGGATGAAAGGGATCGTCTCCTTGATACCCTTCGGGAGACACAGGAAAGCTTGTCACTGGCACAGCAACGCCTACAGGATGTCATCTATGACAGAGACTCCCTCCAGCGACAGCTGAACTCAGCACTGCCTCAGGTATGTAGTTAATAAAGATTTTTTGTTTGTTTGTTTAGGTTCACCAATTTTTTACTTAATACCACTTACTTTAACCCCAATCAGTATGTATTCCTTGAGGTCCAAGTGTTGCTCCCATTGATGTCAGCTGCAGAACTCCTACTGAATTAATAATACCTGGTTTGATCTCTGTGAGACCTCTTTTCATAGTTAAGAGTAGGAGTAATGCTGTTGACTTGAAGGAGGGCAAGATAAGGGCCTGTAGCTACTGGTTCTTTTGGCTGTTGCTCTAGCATTTACAACAGGTGAAGGATCATTTAAATCAAAGATCTAATGGTAAAAATAAAGCAAAAACAATGAGTATGTTTTCTAGAGACTTTTCAGGGTAAGAGTTTCTAATAAACAACAAATAAAACTAACTTACGTAGGTTAAATAAGTTTACACAAACCCACAAAAACAACTGATACCTTAATATTTTAATTCAATTAAGTTTAAATATTTATATAAATTTCAGTATCTAAAGGTATCCTAGTCTTTTTTAGGAACTTCAAAATTAAATACTTCTGTTAAAATACTAATGGGATATATTTCAATATTATATGTCAACAAAATTTTTAAAAATATACTAGAATTAAAAGCAAAGAAAGATGTTACTTCCATCTGAGTATGTGGCCAGACATTGGAAAGATACCATGATTTAAAATTCAGGTTTTCTCCAAGTTTTTTTCTTTGTGTGTCTCAGCTGTCACTTACTAGGGAATGTGATTGCAGCCATGAGGGTCTAGGGAGGAATTAGGACAGTGTGTGGTTGGAATAAGGAGGTAGTAAGGATGAATGAAATGAGCAAGAAAATTTTTAAGGGTAGAAAAGGGAAATGGTACACTCTGGAGTAGGGAACAGCAGCTGTTTAAGGGCTAACCTCAGCAGGTTATTGAAATATTTTGGGATAGGCCTAAATAAGAGAGAGAGAGAGACTGTAATCATTTGAAGAACAGCATTAGCAATTTGAGCATTATCTCCAGATAATAAGAATGCCTGCAGCTGGCTTGGGACAAACAAAAAGGAGTAGCAATGATCTTCATATACAGTAAAATCAAGGTTGGCTTTTTTTCTTTTTTCTCTTTATTTGTGGGTGGTTGAGCTTCTATTGTACAGGTGTCCCTCCATAGAAGAGTGGAAAAGAATAAGTGAAAGACAGCATAAATCCTTTATTCAAACATTTACTGCTGGAAATCCGAAGAAGAGAGGACACTTTGTATCTGAGTCCCATTCAGTGTGCTGCTTAGTGCAGAGGCACTCTCCACTGAGCCCATAGTGAGGTATTTTTACTGAGCACTAGCAGGTGTCTGAGCCCTAATGTTTCTGTGTCTTGCATATGCAGAACTCCTGCTAAAATACTGGAGACTATCTAAGGAGAGTAATATTCAACATAAATGTCTTACAGAGCCTAAAAGAAACAAATTCTAAGGAAATGGATCACAATGTGATTTTACTCTTTATTTCTTACTAGAAGAAATAAAAAATAAAATTATATTGTGTTATGTATTTTTGAATGATAGCTGTACACCTCCTAAAAGCAATTGATTTGTCAGGTGAACACTTTGGACTACCATGTACCATTAAGAATGTGTGTTTCAGGTAGAATTCATCCTTATATCTAAGAGAGATGTAGGTTTCTCATATGAGAAACTGTGTGACACACTGCTTACACTTTAAAGCAGAATCAGGGTTTTTTTCCACCAAATATGTTATCTAGATCTTCATGTAAGTAATTAAATTCTGTAGAAATCCATTCTTATAAGTACAGAATGCTGGCTTAGTAATACAACGTTCTAATAATAGAGTCTTTCAAGAATATGATTTTCCTATCACTGCCATGCTATTCCGTTTCATTTCTGGACTTGAGATATTCTACATAGTACTTTTGCAATTTTTTGGTTTATGGTTTTATGAATGGCAAGCTTGCCTTGCTACCTGTCTGTTATAGCCTTATGACAAAATATTTCCTAGGACTGATTACCTAGTGGAGTGGAAGAATTCTCTCTTCACTCAGTTTAGGAGGAGAATACGTAAATATATGATATCTATATGATAATTATTATTTAGTTATAATGTGATATCTAATGAGTCTTGCTTTATCAGAGTATATGCTTTTAGCTCTTGATCCCTTGAGTGGTTTCCAAAATCCAATTATTTCTTAATATTTACATAGTGCTTTGTATGTAGAAACTGTGCATTGACACAGTTATATTCCAAAGCATTTTTGTTAGGACACTGTTTATTGTCTGTTTAACTGTTTGCAGTGAAAAATACGTTCTGGAAAAAACCATTACACTTGTAATAAATAGAATCTGAACAAAAAGAGCCTGCATGAAAACTCAACCATTGAAAAATCATGTCTGATGGGAAATAGGAAACAATAAATAACATTAAATAGGAATCTTGAGTTGCTAGTTAATGCTGTTACAGCTGTTAATGCTGTAGCCAATGACTGTAGATGTCTGTAAGTTTTTATACTGGTCTGCACTGCAACCAAACAATGTATAATTAACTACGTCTTTCAAATTTGAGTTACAGAAATATAGTTGTCATGCTAAGTGCTATCATTGAAATAAATTTTATTTCCAATAATTTAGCAGTCTTAACGTTATGAACATCTATGTGTAACTGAACAGCTATGTTTAAGGAAGGAGGGAAAAAATGAGCAGGCAATTACAGATCAGGTAGACTAAATGAAATAACAGGGAAGACTTTGAAACTTAATTTGGAGGAAAATCTAATAAAATGTCAAAAAGCTAACTTAAAAATATGACAAGGATTTATCAAAATTATACTAAGTAACTCATCATGACTCTTTGGCAGCAGACTTTTAAAATTAGGGAACTAAAGTATCCCTAAAATGATGTCTTTTGAAGCCGCCCCATTTAAATTACCAATAGATGGGGAGTGTGTAAGGAAAAGCAATATAATAATTAGTAAGATAAGTAATAAAGGAGGGAGAGGAAAAATTTCCACTTACAGTAGCCTGAGGGGATGGAAGGAGAGTAGTAGTAGTTAATATTGTCTTCTGAGATCAATTTTTGTTAACGAGCATGAGAAGAAGCATGCTAGTGGAAATTTTGGATGACACAAAATTGAGTTGAATTGTCAAATAAGGGAATATGATAATACACAAGAACAAGAGTAACAGAGGTGGGATGATATTGCATGGTGAAAGGGTGAAGGCCTTATATCTAGCAGGTAATAAAAAAATTTATGACCTTTTAGGTAGCAGCAGTAAGGAGGGATAATATATGGTTTACAATGGTGGTAGGCAGCCAGTGGGAGGTGGGTGTAAAAAAAAGGAAAGTGCCATTTTGAAATGTGTTATGTAAGAGATTTCTATTGGAAGGAGATAAATATTAATGCAGTTAAACCAAGGGGTGGTTTGGACCTTATTTATCTGAGTTTTGGCTCAGAAGTGATTGAGAGTCAACCTCAAATTGGAAGAGATTCAGAAAAATACTGCTAGAGGAAATAGGAAGTAACATCTTCTGCTTGAAAAGACTAATTAAAGTTTTCTTATTTCTGGGGAAAACTGACTTGAGCGGGACTATGTGTGATTTCATAGGTTTTCTTGGAGAGACAGGAAGATGGAATGGACAGGTAAAGATGAAAGGAATGTTTTAAGCCAAAAATAATGTTGATGAAGGAATAAATGATTATAGGGTACCATGAATAAAGGTAGATCATTCTTCAGAAGAAGGTCAGGAATTATGAAGGAATGGCATCTTTCTTAGACAAAGACATGGTGAAAACCCCAAACTGTTTTCAAGATGGAGCTGGTATAAAAGACATTATATGCCATAATACCTCTGGTTGACCTCTGAACTTGACCCAGAACATCCCATGTTCTTTTTTTGAGACTTTATTGTGGAGATATTAAGAATCTAGTTCACAAGTAATATTGTTTATTCTTCCTAAAGCTGCCTGTTGACAGCTGAAGCTCTAAGGAATGTGTATTTGGATCTGCACTGCATGTTCCCCAACAACAGAAATTTATTGTATTTAGGTCATGACTCTCGAGTCCAGAAAAATAATGCCAAATACAATAAACTACACTGTAATGAGGAAGCATAAGGTGTTAATACTTAACAGTATGTTTTTATTTTATTGGAGTAAAATTAGGTATTTTACTGTAGCGTGAGAAAGTGTTCTACTAAAAAGGTTAGAAACTCTAAATCTGTTTTTGAGTGCTAGAAAGAGGAAAATGTTCAGTTACAACTTTCTCAAGCAAATTTAACCATAATCTTCTCTAAGCTAAATTGTCTGGAAAATATCACCTTGATTAGCTATCTTGTAAACAAACTGGAAAAATACAGTGTATGTCACTGAAAGAATGACACATAAGAACCATAAGAGTTATAAATGTACTCTGATAAACAATTCTGAACTAGTCTTGGTTTTTTTATTGTTTCTTTTAGACTTTCAAGAATAAGTTTCAAGGTATAAAATATATTATTTATATGTAGATGTTAATAAGTTAGCACTCTCTAGTCAAGTTTATTTTTTTCATTAATAATGTACTTGCTCAGTGATTTACTTAGAAGTTGTTATTCACAGAGTAGTTGAGGTTGGAAGGAACCTCAGGAGGTCACCTTGCCTAGCTTGTCTGCTGCAGCAGGGTTACTAAGAACAGGCTGCCCAGGACTGTGTCCAGATGGCTTTTGAATATCTGAGGGTAGACTCCATAGCCTCTCTGGGCAACCTGTGCCAGTGTTCAGTCACCCTTACTGTAAAAAGTAAAAAGTGTTTCCTGATGTTCAGGAGGAACCTTCTGTGTTTCCATTTGTGTTCATTGTCTCTTGAATATTACATTACCAGAAAGTTCTGATTTGACTGATTGTTTATGGTAGCAGATTTTATTTTTTAATGGCTATAAAGCTTTTCATGTATTGATAATTGGAATCTGCACCTATGATGTATCTGTTTTAGTACTATTGGCTGTCACCAGTCAACTCATTATTTTCCATGTGCCTTAGCATAGTTTCCAGAAGGACCTGCTCCATGATCTTTCTTGTCACTGAGGTGAAACTGACTGACCTTCAGTTCCCTAGATCTTATTTTTTACTCTTCTTAAAAATTAGGGTTACGTTTCCGCTTTTCCAGTCAGTGGGAACTTCACAAGGCTGACACAACTTCTCAAATATGATGGATAATGGCTTAGACACTTAATCTGCCAGCTCCCTCAGGACATTTGGATGCATCTCATCAGGTCCCACGGACTTGCGCACCTTCAGTTTCCTTAGATGATGTAGATAATCTCAAACCTACTCTTCAGTGAGCAGTTCTGCATTCTCACAGTCCGTGCCTTTGCCTTCTGCAACTTGGGATGGTGCGGCTGGAGCACGGTGCCTAGTTTGCATGGCTTTGAACAGCTTAACTGATATGAGTTGAATTCTTCTATGCATGGGTATAAAATCTCCTGTCTTTAAAACAGACCTTTTAAAACTAAAGCAGTCCAGATATGTTATTCTTTGGTAGAGATCATTGAATAATTTATACTGAGAGAGACCTTTGAAACTCTATTTTCTTTTTTTTTTTTAAACTTATGTTGTTTATTTCCAGCAAGTTTGAGTATGTTGTGATTCCAGTGAATCTCTGTGGTGGAAATCTAAACACCTGGTAAAGTTTAAATTCTTTTGGATGTCACAAAAATTTTTTTCTCTGCGATAGATATTATTGTCATCACTATTTGAAAATCTGTTTTTTCTGGATATAGATAGTAGAATTGTTTGGAGAGTGGAACTGCAATACTAAAATGAATCCCTTTATATCCTCTGGTACCCCATACATTTCAACTAAATCGTAATTGTTAGCTGCAATAATTCAGTAATAAAATCAGTAATAGAAATATAGTGGTAATCATTAAGGTTTTATTTGATCTAATAAGATAACACTCATTTAGAAATGCTTACTGGAGGCATGATAGAAAGGAAAATCCAAAGAGGGAAATGTAATGACCTTGTTTTATTGAACCAGTTTATGTAATTTGATCAATGTTAACCTTTAATAGGATTGTGATTAGAGAATTTTGTTGATAGCCTTGCAGTTTCTTCCAATACAGTGAGCAATGAATTTTTTACTGCCAGAGACAAGAAAGTTGCAGGGATCCAACAGCTAGTCAGTAGGGCCATATTCTGAGGTTGTGTTTTTTGTTCGGATGTGTGTGTATACAATACATGGATACAAAGTATTAGCATCGTCCAAATACATACATAGATAGAAAAATAGCTCAACAGAAATAAATACACAGATTTTTAAATAGTAATAATTAAAATAGACTTTGTTTATTTAAGATTGGACATTTGCTGTTTGGGTGAAAATAATAGCTTGACCCACAATATGGTTCTCAAAACAGCTCTTGTTCCTATGATGAAGATGGAATGATAGCTTTTTTTCGTGATTTATTTCTTTCTGGCTATGATGAAGAACATAGAGTACCAATGGCATCCTGTATATTTGAATGAATAATCAGTACTTTTCCTGAGATTCTAAAAACATCCTCTTGTGTGAAGGATTTCTGTAAGTTCTCCATCTATTTTTTTTGTCTTGCAAGATTATGCATTTTTCTCACATTTCCAGGGAATAATTTAAAAAGAATTCCAAGCCGTGAGATGGAGATCTGAGTGAAATGTGTCTGAGGTCAAAGTTCCAAGTTTTCTGTCTCAAAAATCCAGTGAGACTCTCTGTATTAATGTGGAAAAACTAAAGCTTGACCCAGTGTTTTTTGCCATCTCTAAATTTCCTCTGTCTTAAAGTATAATTGTGCAGGATACTAAATAAAAATGTGTTAATTTTCAGGTGTTCTGAATCCATGCAGTTCCCACTAAAATCAGTGCAAGTAGCAAGTCTTTGTGACTGCCAAAATTAGTTTAGATTACTAAATAAAAGAAATATTTTCATAAACAAATTGGAATTATGCTTTTTTGCTAATTATCTTAGCTATTTGTCTCAAGATATTAATATTGAGGCAAGCATATTGAGATGTATGCAAAAAATCAGATACTAAACATAACTATTAGTTCTAATAGAGTAAATATGGAAATACATGTTTTTACAGGATTTAAATGTGTAGGGGGGAGACAGAGCATGTGGAATTCAAAGAAAACTTGGCATTATAAAGTTGCAATGGTTTAAGTGCAATGCAGTGCTGAAGTATTAGTTGTGCCCAACCTAAGAAACGTTTAGGAAAAATTTAGGATTTTCCTTCCTCAGCAACAGAACATGCAATGTAACAGTGCATGGCAGTTCTTTTTTTTACAAAAAACTGAATAAAAGTTGTTTTCATATTGTTAAATACCGATTTTATTCTGGTGGATGACTCCTAACTAATATTATCTGATAAAAGACAGACTGACGGTATCTGTGGTTTAAGTCAGACAATGCTTTAGCTGGGTCCTCTCTGGACAATGTTTTCTTTTTAACTCCCATCATATTCCCAACAGAGCACAGTCATAGGTATAATTATACATACAAGTAAAAACTTGAATTATGTTCAAGTATGAGTTTATTTCTTTGCTGTTCTGAAGTTCTGTGTATCCAGTAGCATATTGCAAATATTTATAAGCAGGAGATTTTCTTTTAAAAGCTTTGGACTTCTTAATAAATGCTTGATAACTGAAGAAGACTGGTGTGACAATCCAGCAGAGGAATAAAATGGGATACGAGGGAAAAAAGACAGAAACATAAATATTTAGAGGAGGAGGAACATGTGGTGAATGCCTGAAGCAATCAACAAGACTATGTACTCCCATTTCACTCTGTATCTGCTTCATAAACATTGATATCAATTATTTTAGCTTGAACCAGGTACATCAACTGCTGCATTAACTATTGATGGCTCATTATCTGAATGTTTATAAAGGCACATGAATGAATATGAGAAAAAAATATAATGGTGCTGGTGAACAGAATAGAGCACAGATGGTTATCCAAGTCCCTATAAATGAAGCTGTTGCCATCAAAATTATAGACATCATAGTTTTTATAACAGCTATAGTCAATGCCTCTCAGTGTTTAAGAAGCATTTGGACAATGGCTTCAACAATACAATTTAACTTGGTCAGCCCTGAAGTGGTCGAGCAGTAGGACTAGATGATTATTGTAGGTCCCTTCCAGCTGAACTATTCTATCCTGTTACACAGTGAGGAAAAGCTGGAAAAAATAGTGCAATTTTATAAAGCTTAACTCTGTTAGTTTACTTTTTGCCTGTGTCCTTGAAAGTGGATGGTAGAGGCTGAGACACCATCCAAGAACCTCTTGGAAACATATTCCCTACTTTTTAAGTTCTCTATTAAAAGCAGAGGAAATGGAGAGTATTTAAGAATTAGCTTTTAGAAGTGTCTTATTCAGGCTATCTTCTATCTTAATAAATGATTTCCCATACTACTGAGTTTTCGCTCAGAACCATAAAATGTTGGCGGCATGTTTTTTATTTCAAAAGCAGGGATAATTTAGTTCTCATTGAAGTGTGTAAAGTTTTCCTGTTCACTCTGAAGAAACAGGTTTGTATTGATGAATATGCATCTTTCATATGATCACCAGGAATCTGAACTTCTGTGTATGGAAGTTAAGGGCCAGGTAGAGTAGTAACCTTATTTTGTATAGTGTAGCTAATAATCTGCTCCAAATCATCATTTGCTGAGTATGTCTTGTCCTTTAAGTTTTTTTCTATTTAGTATCAGATTTTAGGGGTTTTTTTCTTTCAATCATTGTTGGTGAACTGCATTCTTTACCATGTATGAGTTCTAAAAAATCCCAATTATACTGTGACAGTCAATTTGTTATGACAGTCAATCATCTGTCAAAACAGAAAATGATGAATCTTGGAGACCTACAGTAAAGTTCTTTGTGGTAGGTTGGTTTATTTGAAACCATGAAGTAACCAAAATTACAGATTTTTTTATCCATATGAGATTTTTATTTTTTGTAATGAGACTCTAAGCAGATGGGAACATAGAGATAAATAAAGTGAAGGAGTAAGAAGGAAAAGGTAATGCACAAGTAGATAAAACATACTTCTGTGTCAAAGGGTCAGAATTCTGTAAGATGGGGTAGAGTGAGAGTCGGTCTGCAGAGGAAGTGAAGCCCTAAGCTGGAGTTGATGAAAATCAATGTGGAAGTTTTCCCACTCATTTCAATCAATGAGCAAGTAGTTAAGGAGCAAGTTGAGCAAAGGGACAGAAAGAGACCTGGGGGTGCTGGTCAGCAGTGGCTGAACATGAGCCAGCGTGTGCCCAGGTGGCCAAGAAGGCCAATGGCACCCTGGCCTGTATCAGCAACAGTGTGGCCAGCAGGACCAGGGCAATGATTGCTCCCCTCTGTTGGGCACTGGTGAGGCCACACCTCAAATCCTGTGTCCAGTTCTGGGCCCATCACTGCAAGAAGGACATTGAGGTGCTGAAGAATGCCCAGAGAAGGGCAACAAGGCTGGGGAAGGGTCTGGAACACAAGCCCTATGAGGAGTGGCTGAGGGAGCTGGGGTTGTTTAGCCTGGAGAAAAGGAGGCTCAGGAGAGACCTCTCTCCGACTACCTGAAAGGAGGCTGCAGCCAGCTGGGGATCGGCCTCTTCTCTCAGGCAACCACCGATAGGACAAAAGGAAGTGGCCTCAAGCTTGAGCTGGGGGATGTTCAGGTTGGACGTCAGGAAGAATTTCCTCACTGGAAGGGTGATTAGACCTTGGGATGGGCTACCCAGGAAGGTTGTGGAGTCACCTTCCCTGGAGGTGTTTAAGAAAAGTCTGGACCCGACACTTCATGCCGTGGTCTAGTTGACAAGGTGGTGTTTGCTCATAAGTTGGGCTTGATCTCAGGGGTCTTTTCCAACGTAATTGGTTCTATGATTCTGTGATCAAAAGTACTCTTGGACATTGTCACTATCAAAATAAGACTCATGAAAGTATCTGAGTATGAAGTGCAAAATTCTGATTTTTGTATTTTTTTTTCCTGTTGTAATGACAAATATCTTATAGGTATTGAACACTGAGACAAATACTGCATTCAAAAAATAAGTTTTTTCATCTCCTGGAAAAAAAACCAAAAACACTTTCTTTAGTACTATGAATACAAATGCTATTTGGGGAAATATGTTTTGGAGATGGAATTTGGAGATTTTACACTAAGTTTGT
Organism: Ifrita kowaldi; assembly: GCA_013398055.1. Lineage (NCBI taxonomy): Eukaryota > Metazoa > Chordata > Aves > Passeriformes > Cinclosomatidae > Ifrita > Ifrita kowaldi. The sequence continues at coordinate 56,297 of VZRS01009616.1, read as the reverse complement.
GTTTTTCTACTTCCTTTGCTAAATAATGTCAAGTTGACATTGGAAATAATGAATTTCCAAGATATTAAGATATGCTGAACACATTTGCAATGTTTTCTTTTCTCGAAGGTCAAGTATGAATACTATCTCATACAATTAGTGCATAAGCACATTTTTGCATATCTTTGGTCAAAACATGTAGAAGACAATACTTCTGAATTGGTGAACACTAGGTTCACCAATAATTGCCCCTATTAAAATAATTTTTCATTAGCAGCAAAATCTTGATATTAGAAATATTCCAAGAAAATTGGAGTATTTTAAGATAAAGGATTTCTTATAGCTCACTAATTGATACACATTCATATCAGATCCAGATACTCTGCTGTAATTTGGTTTGCTGTTTGTATCTGCTATAAACTAGCATAAACTTTGTCAGCCAAAACACATTTAAAATTCTCACTCTGTATATGTGGAGAGTAAATCAACTGACTTGTCCCATCTCTTTATCCTTTTTTATTGAATATTCAACTACCTTCAGTATCTTATTTTCTTTTCCATGTAACTCTACTTAGGCTCTTAGCTGTAATACAAGTTTAAAATTCTCCTGTATTAAGAAAGAAATATGTATTTATTTTTCTGTAGTCGTAATGATTTTCAGGGTGAGCTACTACTACTTCTTGCCACAACTGTGGCCTGCCGTTATGAGCATACAGTCAGCAATCTACAGATACTGTACATACTCCCTACAGAGGCTCAGTATTGGATGGTATGGGCAGATCCGAGGAGGTATTGTTTACTGAAACTGTCATTTCAAAAAATGCTTTCAAGAAGCAGCACAGTTTTTCACAAATTGAACTTGTCTGTGTCTTCAGAAGTTCTCAGATTAAGTCTTCAGAAATAATACCGTGCATGGGCAGATGCTTTTATTTCCACTCAAACAGAAACCTCTGCATACTTTCTGAGTATCCGTGAAGATTACTTGGGAACCTATATTTAAGTCTGAAAGCTGATAACTGAACTTCCAAACCAAATGTTTACACAAGATCTCAACCTGAACCAGACTTGCAAAAATGTCTACTTTTGTCATAAAATTTCTGATTGCACTATTTCAGCTGGGTACAATTCTTCTTAATTTAGTCATGCTTGAATCTGAACCATACACTGACAGTTTTCTGTTTTAATATATCCATGATAATTTTGCTTCTTACTTGCATATTATTACAGTGCTATGATAGCAAGAATTACAAGATCAGTAGCAACTTGAGGTAATAAAAAAAAAATCAATGTTCTGATCTATGTTTGAAGATACAGAAAAAGAAATTCTTTATTGCTGGTCATTATTTGTATTTGCAGACGTTATAGAAATAGAAACACTTTTCCCCGGGACAGAATAAACCAGAAAGGACTTCTAGAAGAATTCTAGGAGATAAATATGAAATATATGAAATCCTGCTTGTCCTAATCCAGTGCTGTACTTTTGAGTCCTACACCATGATGTCTCTTTGTTTTTCAAAATAACCTTGCTACCTAATTGGCATGGTGTTAATGATGTGCTAAGACTCCCTTTAAAGTAGTCACAAAAGTGTTTCTTCTACTCATAGTTGAAAAAAAAAAAAAAGAGTTTACACTTACAGATGTTTTTAGATCTATTTTAAAGATGACATCCAGATGAGATGGAAATTCTGCTTTCTCACTGATTGTTTAAACAAGCAAGAAGTATTCATATGACATTGAAGTGAATGTAAAGCAGAAATTTTCTAGGCCTATACATTAAGAACTGTTACAGCTTTACAATTCTTCATTTGATTTTTCTGGAGATGGGAGAATGACCTCAGGCATAACATAAAGGCAAGTGTTTCCAAGTTCATAACCTGATAAACTTGTAGAAACAAGTTTACAGAAACAAGAGTGTACACATACCAGCTGCCCACAAAGAATTATTACGCGAGGCCTTAATGAAAGGAGGTAGAAAAGGACAAGCCCTGTACTGAGATTTCCAGAATGCTTTCTGACTTCTGTCATTTGCAGCTGAGGGCAGGTTTTAAACTTCAGCTTCTATGCTAATCCTAAAATAGAAGTGTTTGTGTTGCAAAACTGATTTAGTCCCTTTTGAGCCTCTTCCACTTACTTTGTTTTTTGGTTTTTTTGAAGATATCACTTAGGATATCACCAGCTAGATATCCTCACCTCCATGAAGACCTAACACATACGAAAAATCAGCTACAACAAAAAAGGGATTTAGATATTTGTAAACATGCCGGTCTTATACACTAATGTCTTGTCTGAATGGAAGCAATAAAATAAATATAAGAAAACTTACTAATTAATTACAAGTTACGGATTCAAATGCACATCCAGTATTAAATTAAATTTAGTGGACTCATCAATGCAAGTGTTTTCCCCAAGTAAGGAAGAAGAATTAAAAGATATTGGTACTACTGAATGCAAAATACTTTTGGGGTTCTCTTAACAGGTTCTGAGAGGAGTAGAGCACATTGTAGGTTGTCCTTGAAAAATTTTTCTGTTGTCACTTTTGCACAGAACATATCCTTGAGTAAGAAAGTAACCTGCCTACCTTGTCCTTTCCATGAGTCAGCTGTGACTCAGGATTGCTGTACATCGTCCTCCAGAAGTGAGTTATATTGTGAACATAAAGTGTGCTATGTATGAAGAACTGTGACATAAGTCAAAGTCACAGTAGATATTATTAGAATATTCACATGGAAGGTTATACATCAGTAGAATTTTAAATGGTTTGTGATATCTGCTGGTTTGAAAAGGAGGATGCTCTACATGCTGATGATAAATAATATATTTATTTTTCTGACAGGGTGGTAATTTTGCAATGTAGTAATATAATCTATATAGTTTGTTTTAAACATAGTATCCCTCAGGATCTTCCTTTTAATTTCTATTAGTAAAATCCATATTTGTATCTATTGGAGACTTGAGGTTCTTTTCTATGGTGTCTGACATTTTTCCCAAAAAAACTTCTGCAGCTTGTGCCTTCTGAAAGCAATTTTTTGTCATAATATACACACTTGTTGGAAACAGTTTTAATTACTCCTAAGAATGGGTTTACAAGGAATATGGATAAAGCACTGACAGCTGAGCATGCCCAGTCCTGGATGAACTGCTGTTGCTGAAGGAGTTCTTATAGTAATAATGCATGTTCTGATAACCAAGAACTTTTATTAAAATTCAAGTGCTTTTTCAGTAAAGTTCCCATTGATTTTTATTTTAAAAAATTACAAAATTAATGTCATTGCATAATCACACTGTAAAATGTTATTAGTTATCTAAAACATTATTTTTTGATTATATATTGGGTTTTCCGAGGAAGAGAAATGCTTTAAAATATTTTCAGTCTTTAATTCCACAGTTTTAGAGGAATATTTTGGAAACATTTATTACAAATGCATTTTTGAAAAAGAAATTTTTTGAAAACATAGAATTCAGTATTAGTAGCAGAGGCTTCATTTTGTGAAGAAAGAAATTATTATCTAAAAATTACTGTTTTGACAGCCAGACCTATTTTTCAGATCATGTCATGACTGGATTATTGTTTTTGTTAAGACAAAAAACCATTAGAAAAGTTAAAGACATTTCTTTACAGACTTTGAAACATTTTTTAACATCTTAATGAAATGTTTATAATTTTAATTTAGAAATAGTCTCCTGCCTTGAATTTGCCGATTTAAAAAGAAAAAAAATCACCTTCATCTAGAATAAAACATTGCAGCTGAAATGAAAAGAAAGTTTTGGGGTTTTTTTTCTGTCTTTTGTTGTCAAGGAAATCAGAAAAAAAATCTTCTCTGTAGTGTAGAAGGTAAAAACAGCGTATTAGAAAGTAAACCAGTTAATTGCTAAACTTTAATTTCAAAACAGTGAAATCAGCATGCATATGGTCTGTAACTTACCATCGTCTAGTTCACTGAATTCTTCTTCCTTATGTAAATATGATGATTTAGAAAGAAGAACAGCTAGGACTCTGGCTAGACATTCACACTCCAGTTTTGGTAATGATTACTTCAGGACAATGTTCACATATGTGGGGTTTTTGTCTTTTTTTATGAGACATAAAATTGATCAGTATTTCATGTAGGTGTAAAAATTCCTATCTGCCCATTTCTCTTCTGTTTTAGTAAAAGAACACATGGTGATTATTTTGCCTTCCACAAACATTCCAGTTCCAACTTTATCTATCATTATTCAGTGGCAAAGTTGTTTGCCTCTGTTCATAGCTTGCAAGAGAAAAGGACAAGGAAATACTATGGTGTGGCTCTATCTTGTTAATTCTTTTTTTAAAGGCAAAGTATTTAGAAAAAATGAGGGCATGCTTCTATTTAATTAGCTCCTGGTCTGTAGTTTAAAATCAAATATTTCCTCTTTAAAAAAAACCCCAACAAACAACTCAGCCCATATACCCACATAAATTGCCAATAGTTAGATATTTTGCACCTGATTTATGTAAGAGACTTCCAGCGGATTATGTAAGGAGCTTTCTCTCCTTGCTCTCATCTAAGCAGTCTGGTCTCCTAACCCGCTGTCCCCAAAAGTAATTAACACACTGCATTTGACACTAGTGGCTTTTTTTTTGAGTCAAATTCTAATGTCTTTTCTACTACTACCATGACATACGCAAACTTTTTGGCTGGGAAATCTAATTCATATTCTGTTTGGGATTTCAGAGATAACTGGCCTTTAGGACCTTCTGGAACTGCGTAAGGCCATTTCTTACCAAGCTTTGTGTAGAGATCATTTGAAGCTTATTCTATCACATTCTGTAAATCTGGAGTCCAGTGAACTAAAGCAGTACCTTATAGTTCCTTCCACATTTTGGGCATAGTAGGAACCGGCAACCTTTTTTGTCATTTAGTAGCTATGAGGTGTTCAGTATTACTGAGCACATGGAGGCAAAACAAAGTGAACAGGCTGTAGCTGTAAGGTTTGTAGTTTCAGCAAAGTGGTTGGAGTACATTGAGAATAACACATAGGATGGTCTCTAAATTCTTGCCTTACGGCATTTGGGTAGAGTTTAGTTTCAACTAATTGAAGCAAGCTGTCAATTTACATCTCAAAATATAACATGAAGTTTAATTTAACAAGGCTTCATACTTCTGCAGTGTTCTATAACACGGTAAAAAGTTATGGAAATTAATCTGATATTTCTACAGAGTAGGTTACTTTTTTTTTTTTTAAACACAACCTATTTGTTGGTAGGAATGCTCCTGAAATGATGAAATTCTTCATTTGTTTATATGTCCCCTACAGAAGATGGGTCTTTTCTTTCATAATTTTCTGTCTCCTCTGAAAAACTGAGAAACATGTATTTTTTTTCCTATCTCAAGCAGATAGATGTTGCTTCCATGCTTACTTTCAATAAAAAACATAAAAGCATTTTGCAAAAGTTAATCTTAATTTCTTAGAACTGAGAAGCAATTGCACCGAGGAGTGAGGAGCCAACCCATTTTAGATAATTTTTTCTTTCTTTGTTCAGGGTCACTCAGTTGGTAGAAATATTGCAGGAAAATAGAGTCATGCAACTGCATTCAGTCAATAATGAACAAATTGCCTTTGTAGGTTGCACATATGCTTTTCTTGTTGTAAGCTGTGTCCTGTCTCTTGCAAAGTGAAGCTTAAGACAGTTCATTTGTTTTTTTAAAGGAAAAAGGTCTTATATAGCCTAAAGCCTACATCTCTCATGTATTATATGTATAAAAAAACCCCTCACATTGACCATTGTTGCAACATTTTTATTTAGTTTTTAAATTATACTCATTTTGAAAGTGATTGCAACATGACAGAAACCTAATTGGAAAACTTACCTTTTTTTAAATTAGAAGTAAGAGTGGCCATGTTTTGAAAGAACATCTTTTTTTCAAAGATATAATATGTGCTTACAGGATAAAAGTTCATGTACAATTTTAGTAAGTTACAGATAATGCAATCTTGTACTTCAAACTACCTACTTAGGCTTTTAAATAGAGCAGTGAGGAATAATATTCACATTTGTTTCTACTTATTCAGTCCGCAGAAGTAGTTTAAATACAAAATGAAAAATTTGAGACTATATGCTTGGGAATCTCTAAATGGGATGTAAGAACACAGTGAGAAAATGAGTCTTGTGAAAAAATACGCTGGTCTGTGATTTAGAAAAGCTCAGGAGTACTTAGGTCTGCCTCTGATGCCCCATGAAGCCATAGGTTAGTCACTTAAGTCTGCTGTTTGTCATATCTATGAAATCATTTCCTTTCAATTTCTTTACCTTTTAATGTTTGTCAGATGTAGCCCATGCTTTAATGTAACTGGTCATTCATTTCCACTGTCGCTAAAGAAAACACAAGCTCTGCATACACCATGGTGCACGTCATTCTAATTTCTTGATATTGAACTCTGTTCAGGTATACATTAGTCTTTGAAAGAGAACAAGAGTGATAGCCACATTACTGTTTGAAACTAGGCTGAAAAAGTATTTAATTAAAGCTTTGAGATGGCTTTTGGAGTAGATTATGTGGACATTCTCATACAAGATTTCAATATCTCTTCTTGTTCAAGCATAGGAACACAGATTCATCAAGAAGCCTGTTTTAATAAAGCTTTTAAGTGACTTTGGAAAGGGGACATGGGGAGCAAATAAGTCTTAACAAATAGAGAAGGATAACCTGTGCACCAGCCAGGAAGGTTTAATGCCAAGTCTGTGTGACATTAAGTGAAGCTGAAACTTCTGATTTATGCTACAGGCAAATAAGCACTGTAAGTTTTATGGTGTGGAAACTATTCATGAGAAAGCTAAGGAAGCAAGATACTTTGCAAGTTCTTCTTTCACCAAGCTTTCTCAGAAAAATGTTTGTATTGTAATCTTTTTGCAAAAGTGTTTTCTTTTTGCATCTCATATCTGTTCCGTTTAGGTGATTTTAAATTTTTTGCTTAATATTGGACCATAGCCTTATAAAAAGGGAACTCTTTGCTGTCTTTTTTGAACATCTCTTACTTTTAGGTTTAGGTGTGTAAAATTTCTAGCTGTCTTAAAGCAATAGAAGGGAGCCACATATATGGTATACTGGAATAGCTGAATAACTATAGTGCTTTAGCGGCATTGGTTAATACCAATCTGTATGGGAAAGTGTTTTGCATTGTTATTAAATGGGTTTAGTTAATATAGAAATTTATTGCACTGATGCACAATCTTGCCAGATTTTTGTGGTCTTTCACTTAATATGCAAGAGCAGTACAAAAAAATAAAGTGACCTTTGAGTTATATGCTTGTGGCATTTACACCGCATATTCTGTATTTTAAATATTAGCAGTCAATATTTATTGGGGTTGTGCAGCATGAGTACTGTAGGTATTTACTACTTTATGATTTTTTAAAAATTATAAATAAAAATGCAGTATATGCTTTTTATCATATGGGCATATAGTGCCAAGGTGCAACAAGAGCTGGGGGGCTCCTGGGGATTCAGGGATCTGTTGGGGCAGGGCCTGGCACCAGAGCCCATCCCACCTCCAGCCAGGAGTGGGACAGGTGAGGGGCAGCAGGGAAACCCCAGCGCCGGGCATTGGGCTCCTCCTGGGGTCCCAGAGTTACTGAGGCTGGGCTGGACACGAGCCCGCAGGTGCACCCAGCTCCATGAGGGCCAGGGCAGGTCAGGGCTGTGGGGAGCTGGAGAACACCAGTGCTGTGGCATCCCTGGGGTGAGGTCCTGGGCTGCAGGTGGGAAGGGGGAGCCCCAGGAAGGGCCAGGGACAGTCAGGGCTGGGTGTGACCCAGGAGCGCTGATTTACTGAGTTCCTTCCCAAGGGAAAGATAAAACTCTACATATGCTACCATTTTAACTTGTAACTAAAGTTTTATTTAACAAATACTGTGTCATTCAGAGAAACAAAGCATTAAGCTCCTTCATTGTATTTTTCCAGGGTGGAGTTACATAGTACTGTGATCTGGTGGGTTTATGAAACAGAATTCCACTGCTTGCATGGGGCTATGAAAGATTACACATATACTGTGAACTGTGAAAAAGGTTTTTTTACATATGTTAATTGTTCATGCTTTGTGATTTTTTACTTTGTTGATTTATCATTTGAAATGTGTAATTCAGAAGGAATTTCCCAATCCAGTTTTTACAATGACAGTTACATTGAAGAACTCTGATCTTGGAGGTTGTAGAAAGTCATAAGGTCTTCTGTTCAGCCCGTTTGCCTTCAGCAGGATTCAAATACCTGCTAGGGCAGAGTTCTTTTGAAGAAGCAGGGGGCCTTGAAGATCTCAGACAAGTAACATCCATTGAAGTTTATGAAAACTTGAATTCTGTCCCACAGAGATTTAACAGTCATTTGGCTGTCTTTTTAAACTCTGCTAGCAGGAATGTGATGAGCCTGATTATATTTTTCAGAATGACAAAACAATATGAATTAGTGTGTTTTGTTATCAATACCTAATTAGGTTACAACTGAGGTTTTTTAGGGATGACAGTTGTCATTGAGATTTTACAACAAAATTACTTCTCAACTAAAATTTCTTGAAATTCCCTCATATGGGAAATAAATTAGTCATTAATATACTATTGAACTTTATCACAGATGAGCTTACCTAGTGGTTTAGAGCTTAATGATCTGGACGTCTTCTTTCATGGTCACAGAGATACTTCATGTAATTGACTGAAGAGATACAGTCAATTATAAACCATCTATGATTTTTACAGTTTTTCTTACATTGGGGTTTTAGTGGTTGTCTAATGTGCAGAAAAAAAGGGCACTTAATTTCATAACAAAAACCAAAATCCTTGTGAGGCAAAACACAGTCGTCTTATCCCAACAAATGGTGTTTGATGTGTACTTCAATCTTTTAGAATGACTGCCCTTCCTTTCAAAGCATTTTAGATTGGTGGGACACTGTCCTAATGTGACAGCCATAATTATAAAAGTATCCCTTTTGGAAATGAATAAAAAATTCCATTTTGAGTTCAGTGATTACATTTGTGGAGACTGTCTAGCTAATTTAAAGTTGCAAAGGTACAGGATGCTATTAAGTAGCAGTCTCATGTATTTTAATAGTTGTGTGACTCTGAATAATTCCTAGGAGGTTGTTAGATTCTGTGATGCTGTTAAAGATGCTTTTAGTACAGTAGATTATTCACAGCCCATTCATTGTCAGCTTCCAAATATAAATGGGAAAACAGGTATAGGTTAAATCACTTGAGAGGCTGGGTGATTAACCTAGTTAGCAGGCTCACACAGTCATTGCTGCTCCACATAACAGCCGTCAGATGGGCATACATCAGTAGGGCAACTTTGTGTCCTAGTGGGACAGATTGCCCTTTTTCTTTGGGGCATCTGGAGCATTCTGGTTACTTTCGCTGACTTAAAAAAAAATGGCTCAGATCCTTAAAAGTGTCTTGTCTAACTGCCTTTGATTCCTCAAAGACATTAAGCTTCAAAGTTACTATTAAGTATAACCCAAGTTGTTATCCAAACCTCCAGTCTTCCTCTGTGAGCCTTGTGCCTCAAATTTCCCTTCACTGGCTTTAGGTAAATGCTCCTCACTGTGCCAGTAATTAGTTCAGAATGTCCAGCAGCTGCAATCTCTTCAGCCTGCACTGCTGCAAGTTCTTGGTAAAGAAACCTTGATTTTCATCTAGTCATCATCTGTTTTGTGAGAAATTAAAAACCTATGATTTTGCTTCATTGCTTTAATGCTGAAAAATACAAACCTGGTATAAAATGTAGGTTTCTAGAGTACCAGATGTTATTTTTTATTGCCTACAGGCTGGCCAACTGAGTATAATTGACTGAGGATATATTTATTTTTTGGCTTCTCTGGCTGCTCAAAACTGATGCTGAATTGTATATGAGAGGTCATAGAAAGAGCACAGTATATTATGCTGTTCATCTCCTCTAGGCAGAGCTATGCAAATATCTATAACTTTGCACTCTGTCATCTTTCTTCTGAGTGGATTTATTTCAAAAGAAAGTTGGTCTTTTCTGTTTTTTAATAATTGCTTGTAGTTTAGGCCACTTATCCTATGACCTCTCTCACTAAGGGAATGCAGTTTCCTGTAAAGTAGATCTAATTATGGGGATTGGTTTCATCTGAATCTGTTTTCCTGATTTTTTTGTCTTGTAATGATATTCACATGATACAGAACCAACTAAAAAGAAAAAAAAAAAAGGCAACCAAAAACTTAATCTACCTCATCACTAATGAAAAAGTTTTCAGAAAGTCTCCCTTCTTCCCAGAGGGAGAAGTCTGTGTCAGGAATATGTAAGTAATTCTACCATATATATGTGTATAGTTGTCACAGAAACACTCTAACCAGACTGTTACCATTATAGAGCTCTGGTGAAAGAAAGTGTTTTTCTAAAAAGCTTTTGAAGTAGAGACTTAGGCTTACAGTAACTGTGAGTTGAGTGTTGTGTACTGAACAGATAACCTAATTTGTGAAACACATGACTAGCTTTTTAAAAGCTGGATATGGTCACCAGAGTCAACCAGAAAACAGGACCAAAAAAATCTTAAAACTTCATCTCTAGTAAATCTTTTTTTTTTCCAGGCTAGGATGAGGAACTGAAGTCACTAAGTCAGATGTAGTAGCATGCTGATGCAAAAGGTGTCCAAAAATATTTTGAGATTTTTTTTGAATGTTTTTATTCCAAAATTGCTAGTCTGTTAATGAGCTCTTAGTTTCAAACCTATTGAAATTATCTGTATTTTAGGTGATAAAAGGATATTTTAAAAGTAAAAAAATAATTTATTGGATAAATTGGGATGAACAATAATCTGAAAAAAAACCAGATTCCGGGATAACATTTCTACTTTCTAATGGACTCATTAGTTTCCTAGCAAGACCTGTAAGTTGATGTAACACAAATTTAGACATGAGGTGAGATTCTTTGATTATATTCAGTGATGACAATCCATCACTGGTGAGATACTAAGAAAACTTGTCAAGGAATTTGGTAGATTTTTTTTTTTTTAAATTAAGCTCCTCCTTGTTAAAAATAGAGACTTCAGCCTTTTACAGTGGCTTCTCAGTAAAAGTTTACATTGCAGCTAAAATCATATTGCTTCGAAATATCAGGAAGGTAGGAAGGAGATGCAGTAATTCAAAGTTATGTTAAATGAAATTGTAAACTGGACATGTAGGTAAGAAAGCCTAAATGAAGACAGTTTACTTAACAATTAAAGGATGGAAAATAGTACCATGTATTCTCAGGTACTGAAAATAAAAATGTAAAAGACTACAACTGAAAAGGGACTGTTTGAAGTAACAAATGAAGTGATGGTGCAGCTGACAGTGAAATATGTAATAGAGTATTAAACATGATTTTTTCTCCTTTAGAAACTCTAAATCTAGGAGCAATCCTGTGGTATGGTAGTGCTGATAACACTGGAAAAAGTAAACAAGAAGTGCATTAACTATAAAATTTAGAATGCCTGTGAATTGTGTGTGGTCATGACAAAGAAAATTATTTTTGTGTGCAATTAGTCTGCATGTGAATAAAAGTAATCTATTCAGTCTTGAAAGTAGTAGAAAAAACTGCTATAGTACCAATATTCTGGTGAAAAGAATTTCATAGAAAATCATGTGTAATAATAAAATTCAGTCAGTATCTTAGCAACTATGTGAGTGAAAATCAGGATAGGCATGCAACTGTGTCTTTGTTTATGATGATACATTGTGGGTAGGAAAATGAATCTGAACTTCTTTCCAAAAGGTTGTGTTACATTTCCTCATCTGCTTAAAATCATAAAAATGCTAACTCTTAAGTTCTGAGTAGAAGTGGTGTGAGTTTTTCTAAAGACCTTGGTAGGGCTTCTGTAAAAAGAGAGATTTTTACAAAAGTATGGTCCATCAGTAATAATTCTTGGCGCAAAATCAAGCATTCGGTTGGCACGCTGTGAAGCGGAAGAGCTGTGACAAAGGCCCACAGGGGAAGGACACTGAAAGTATCAAGCAAACTGAAAGGAAGTCACGCTGATACTTTAAGGCACAACTTACAGCTTTACAAAACAAAAACAACAAAAAATCCCTAATGAGCAAAATGGCTCCTTTGTGGATCAGTGGTTCTTTCTGCTGTTGCTTTGTAACCAGTTCGGTTTCAGGGCCCTGAATTTATTAATGTGCTATAATGATAATCTGCATGCGAGTTTCCCTATTCTGCTCCTTTTGTTACTCGACCATAAATTATGTATCAGTGTTAATAAAATAATGCTTTTCTCCCAAGAGCATGTTGTTAACATGGTATGGGGCCAGGGAAGCAGTAGAATATGCCTCACACACAAACCCTGCTCCCGCCATCCCATTGTAGTTCACACAAGCTTAAAGCAAATCCCGTGGGCCTGAGTATAAATAGAAACAGCAGCTTCACAAAGTGTTCAGCCTTGTGTTGTTTGTTTGTGGAATGAGAACGTGACCTATTCCAGAGACACAAAATTGCCCAATTTAAAAGGAAGGATTGTGGCAATTAAGTAATTTTTGATAGTTTGGTTATTTTATTGATTTTATATTATTATCTTGGATCTTTTGAGAAGTAAAAATGTTTCTGATTTGATACATTTTACTCATTTTAAAATTGAGTACAGAAGTAGCTGGCAATGAAGAAGTGAGTAGTATTTTTGACATTACTGGTTTGTATCTCAACCTCATTGGGCACTTTTCTTCCTCGGTTTGTTGATTTAGTGTTTTAAGCCAGTATCAATGGCTGTGTGACACACTTATCTGCAGGTTTCCTTACACTATACATTTCTAAATGATCTTTTTTTCTTAATAAAACTGCTTCTGGCACATAAGATATGCTCCAGTGCAGATGAAAATTTTGATATGTTTTGCTTTGAAAGTTCTTTTGCATAAGAAAAGCCATATCTGACAATGTCATGAAGGACTAATTACTAGTGTAAATTAAAACATGGCTGGTGATGGAGTAAAGAACCAGTGTTAGAACTGAGTTGGAATATAATCTCAAGTGTATTTCTAATTTTTTTTTTTTTTTAAGTTCTAGGAAACAGACTTCTTGCCTCTGACAAATGGTTGTTTTGCATGTTCTGGAAAGGTTAAGAAGTCCAAGGCTGGCTAGCTACACCTGAGTGAGTTTGATGTCTCTGAGACATCAAACAGATGACAATGGCAAAGTGGCTGCCAGAGGCAGCAAACAGTTGGCAAGGGGAAAGCAAGGCACGCAGCTGTGTGCAGGCAGAGGCCTGGTGGGCTGCCTCTTTCAGACTGTGACCTTGATTCAGGGAGGAAGTTGACCAAGTTACTGGTTCAGAGAGAGCCTCTTATCCGATAGTTTTCATTGTCAGCATGATGTTTTTGCCCTACTTGCAGGTAAAGGAGATTCGAAGTGGGATTCTGCAGCACCTGAAGTTAATTTTTCTTGCAGAAGTCACATCAAAGTAGCTGGAGGAATAACAGGGAGTGGTAGAAAAATGGTTATACCTGTTCTAATCTCTGTAGTTGAGTAAAATACCCTGCTGACTCCCATGGCACTGGTTACTGAAGTCTGCACAATACATCAGGAGTGGTGTTGCTGGGAGTTTCTTGTGATCTCTTGGATGGTGAAGTGGTGATGGTGTCCTGTTGCAGCATTGTCACACTTTTGCCTCAACTGAATATCGCAGAATTTTTCCTCAGTACTTCTTTGCATTAATGCTCTCTGCTTCATCTCTAATTTGCTTTCTTGTTGCAGTGCTGATGTTTTCATTAGCTCAGATTACTTTAACAGTGCTCCATGCTGATCTAACTATAGTTACTCTAATTTTTTAATAAAAGCTCTTAGGCATGATTTTCAGGTATAAATTCACAACACCGTGTTTTAAGCGTGAATATTTTTATTCTGACCTTACTGACTGTAAAGCCAAGAGGAATCTTTATCTGTGTTCTGTCAAGCTTTTATAAATGACCTTGTAACTTATAGAAAGAACTTCTTATCTCCTTCCACAGGGAAGGCAAATTACCTGTAACTAAATTTCAACTCCCTTTTTGCATGATTTATTGATCATACCAATGTCTTCCTGTGGCTTATGTTAAGTTTGTGATTCAAAATCTTGATGAAGTGTTGTTTCTCTTCAAAATCACTGGTCAGAATAGTTTCTGTAGGGCTATCTCACTCCATTGTGTTGGTCTAAAATATGTCTAGTTCTGATACCATACTATTTACTGGTGGCAGTAAATTCAGAATTATATTACTTTCTTCTACACGTGAAAAGAATTTCATTAGAAAAAGAAAAGTGGTATCAGGATGGGCCCATCTGTTTCTTTTCCTGTTCTGTAGCAGAACTTTTGTTAGCCTTGCCTCTAATAGCAACACTCCAGATACTTGCCCACTGTTGAATTTGTATCACTTTCAAAGCCTGTTAGTTTCTGGTTTAAGTTTTAGTTTCTGCAAAAAGGACATATTCATTTCTTTAATTCTTGTAAGTCTGGACATAATACACTTGGGTTGTGCCTTGTTTTGGTCAAGCAGTGACAGCTGTCTGCTACCAATAACCTGTAGAAATACAGGCTTTTTTTTCTTTTTCTAATATTTTCTTTTTTTTCTTTTACTGTTTCAAAGAAATGTTTAATATCAAATGAAGAAGTTAAAGCTTTTTAGTTACATGTTTATGCTAACATTAAATTTCTGAAAATAATCAAGTACTGGGGGTTTTGCATACTGATGCATAGTTTCAAGTGCTTTTTTAGAGAAAAACCATTTGCTCTATACTCAGTATCTAGTTTGCTGGAAATAGTTCAGTGACCACTCAGATGTCCTTGTGGAACTGATGCAGATTCTACAGTTGTGTGCTATATTCTCTTTAAACATATGCCATGCCTTCTGAAGTTTTTAATTGTATGCTGTATCATCTTTAAGTTATACAATCCCACTAATTAACTTTATTTTGATAAGAGCTTTACATGAAGTAACTGTTTTCTATGATGATATAGTAAATGCAGAGTACAAATGGAAGGAAGAGAAATTTTATGTTTTAAGCTGCTATTTATGTTTGAGATCACTATAGATTATTGTTTGAACTTATTCTTAGAAGAATCTAATATTAATAAATCGAATCATGTAAGAAATATGGTTAATCTGGTATGCAGACCAAAAACTCTAAACCTTAACTCTCATCATTTTGTTATATTTTATTTGTTTGTTGTACAGATTTGTATTCAGTTGAATGTACCACCAGAACAACTTTTTGTAGATGTTTTGTGAAAAGTATTTTTCTTACTAATAAGGCTATAGCTATACAAAACTTTAAGTGGTGAAGTTAGGATGGTATTTCTACTAAAACAGTAAATCACTGTTAGTTTTCCTTTAGTTCATAATGGAAATGTTGTGGAATGCTGTGAGAGACTGAAATGTTAATGGTTAATGACTCAAGCAATCGTCCATCTGCAAAAGCAGTGGGTGCTTTGCTGAGGCCAGGTTTGCACCCCCAGCTGAAGGGGAGGAGGAGAGTTCTTTGTGTGTGGTGGTGAAACCGTAAGACAGAGGAGGTGTGGACCCACCACCAGAGAATGACCACAACAAAGCAGCCTTTCTCAGAATGACAGAATATGCTGAGTTGGAAGGGACCCCCAAGGATCACCAAGTCCAGATTCTAGCCCTGCACAGAACCATCCCCAAGAATCACACCATGTGCCTGAGAGTATTGTCCAAGTGCTTCTTGAACTCTGTCAGGCTTAGTGCTGTGACCACTTCCCTGGGGAGCCTGTTCCAGTGCCCAACCACCCTCTGGGTGAAGAATGTTTTTCTTTGTTTTGCTGGGTTTTGAGACAGATAGGGAAGAGGCTTAAAAGAAACAGATACTGTGAGGAGGGATAATGCTGTCTGTCTTGCCAATGTCCTCCCTTACACAACTGGCTCAGGTGTAAAACTCTCCTTTGGGGGAGGTATCAGGACATTCACATGTAAGCTTGAAGGTTTTCATTGCACCTGATGGGGCATAACTGGCTCAACTACAGTGGCATGAGAAACAGCAGCTGTGTCTTGGAAAGGATCATAAACCACTGAAGATCCCTGAAGTGTCCCCTGGCCTCTCTTTCCTGGGGCCTTCCACCAGAGGCCTGTGCATGATCCACAGTGTTGCAACAGACTGTGTCAAATTGCCCCCCAGAGAGGTACCTGGGCATTCCCACCTGAACCTGAATGTATAGTATAGCCATTGAAGTCTTTGCTTTGTGGGCTTCCCCTACCCCTGACAGATCAAGACTGTGACCATCACTTTGACCAATGGACGTTTTAAGTGCAACAATCAAATCTCATCCCTGGATCCACGGGTGATCTTTTCTTTCCTCTCTGCTAGCTACTCCTTTTCTTTTCCTTTTCTTTTCCTTTTCTTTTCCTTTTCTTTTCCTTTTCCTTTTCTTTTCCTTTTCCTTTTCTTTTCCTTTTCCTTTTCTTTTTCTCTTCTCTTCTCTTCTCTTCTCTTCTCTTCTCTTCTCTTCTCTTCTCTTCTCTTCTCTTCTCTTCTCTTCTTTTCTCTTCTTTTCTCTTCTCTTCCTTTGAAAGGATGAATTTTATTGAATGAATTTTATTTTTTCCCCCTTTATCTTAATGCACAGATTTGCACAAGTGTAGAAAGTTTCAGATCTCCATGATCAGGGGAATGCAAATTGTCTACTTCCATGACAAACTTCTGCATTCTTTCCCTGTTGTGTACTACATTAAAGCAATGGTATGTCTAGTTTGTCTGAACTATTCTTGTTTTAGGGATGTACTATTCACAAAATTACTAACAGGAAGAAAATGAACTGTTTTGTCTCCAACTGTCTGCCTTTCTTACTTTATAAAAAGAAATGACAAAAAACCACATTGGACTTAAAGGTATGGTAATTTGTTCCTCAGATCCTGCAAGGTAGCTTTTCTAGCATAGCAGGATTTTATATACCAGTGATCTGACCTGAGGCTCTTTATTCATCTGGATCATCTTGTTTCCTGTTGTTTGTTCTTTAACTATGGGAGGATTTTTTCTAGGACCTTGTATATTTATATATGTTACCTGTATGCACAGCAATATCTTAAATTATGTCTCTGATCAGAATTACTGTAGTCACAGCTGTTTAGATACGAACATATTTAATTACAGTCTGTTTTTTCTCTTTTTCACTTGGATCAGGAAATGTACACTGTGTTCTTCCTCAAATATTATAATTATTTTAGTCATCTGCTCATTCCTACTAGCACAACAGACTTATTTCCATAGGAGAATCTTTGACTGCAGGATAGAAAAATGGTCAGCAGACTGTGCTATGTGTGCCATGGCTGTCAACATTAAATCAAAACCTCAGTTTAATAAAAGCAAATCAGATTGGCCATTGTTAGTCTGATACTTTTGGTCTGGATGTAAAAGATCTAAAAATTTTCATTTTGAGAAATTGATAATGCATCCTCAACAACCTAAAAAAAAGTGTTTTAAATTACTAAACCCACTGGATAAAGATAGAATATTGAATCATAAAATTATAGAATCATTTAGGTTGGAAAGAACTGTTTAGGTCATTGAGTCCAACTGCTAACCCAGCGCTGCCAACTCCACCACTAAACCATGTCCCTAAATGCCACATCTACATGACTTTTAAATACCTCCAGAGATGGTGACTTGACCACTTCCATGGACAGCCTGTTCCAGTGCTTGACAACCCTTTTGGTGAAGAATTTTTTTTCATGTCCAACCTAAACCTCCCAATGGCATAAGTTGAGGCCATTTCCTTTTGTTCTATCGATGGTTACTTGGGAGAAGAGGCCGACCCCCACCTGGCGATAGCCTCCTTTCAGGGAGTTATAGAGAGTGATAAGGTCTCCCTCGAGCCTCTTTTCCTCTGGGCTAAACACCCCCATCTCCCTCAGCTGCTCCTCATAGGACTTGTGTTCCACACCCTTTACTAGCTCCATTACCTTTCTCTGGGCACCTTCACATTCCTGCACCTCAGTGTCTTTGTTGTGAGGGGCCCAGAACTGGACACAGGATTTGAGGAGCAGCTCCACCAGTTTACCTTATTAAAGATGGAGTGGGTGGCAGTATATGTTGTTAAGATTGCCTCATAGTTTTGGCTCCCTAAGGCATACTAATTTTGATAAATTTTTAGGCACTGAAGTGCAGCTTAATTTTATTTCTCTAACACCAATATAGTTCTGATTATCATTCTATTTGGCATGAGATATAGAGTGCTCTATTTCCCTTCTTCCTGCACATTTAAATGTAGCTTGGTTTTCACTGTAGTTTAGAAGCACTAAGTCTATCTGTCAACAGTGAAACGTAGATTATCATGGCCAGAACTTGTCTAAACAGATGACACAGAAGTTCAGTTTTGTTTGTTGAGGCAACTGGGGTTTTTGCACAAGGGAAGAATTTCAGCTTCCTTGCAACACTGAAATGACAAAAATTACAACATGGTTCTTTTGTTACCTTCTGAAATTAATACATTTTGACATAAGATTTGCAGAGATTCTAAAGTCCCATATAGCAAAAATACTAAATATTTAATCATATTCAAGTTATTCTAGGCTGGCTGGAAGCAAAAAGCTACAGGGGAGATGCTGTGCAATATGCAAGTTCATGGGACTCAGTGCTGAGCAGTTTCTGACAGGTGCATGAGTTTCCTCACTTCCTACCACATTTTTTAATGCACTCCAACTGTATCACAGATTATCATTCATGTTGTTGCTCTGTTTAGCATTTCTTCCTATCACTAACAGGTTTTAATCTTGAAGGTGCAATGACCTTTGAAATCTAATTTTCTGTGTAAAAATTTTAAAGTGTTGTACACTGACATGCAGAAAAGCCGATCATGAAGGCCTCAGAGACAAAGGATACCTGTTAGCTTATTTACCACATCCTGTAAAAGGATACAGCTTATAACTGCCAGTGTATTCCATAGATATCATACCTCCCCCAGCCCCCTAGTACTTATCTGCCAACTATTCCCAGTTTGGTGACTTAGTAGAAAAGGTTATGCGTGTGGAAGTCAAAACAAAGTTACCTACACAACTGGGAACTATGATGTAGATCTATTTACATCAGAGCTACCAAACAAATAATAAAGATAAATTATTGTGAGTGTATCTCTTCAATCTGAAAGAAGACAATGTGTTTTAACCATAGGAACAGTATGGTGCTAATAGAACCGTACAGACCTTAGAAATTGAGTCTTACGAAGGCGGGAGGTCCTGGTGGTGATCAGAAAAGGTAGTCTAGTACAATGCCTTCCACTCTTCACTGTTCAGATTTGGTTTCATTTAATCAAGAACTTTTTCATGCTTCATTATTATATTTCCCTCCTGGTGAATTAGTACCAGATTTGGACTGTGAGAAGCTTAGTCCATGTTTCTAATGCTATTGAGAGAAGCTCTGACCCAGTAGTCCATTCCATTATAGTCACACTAACTCTGAACTAATGTGTGGATGCTTTCAGTCTGAAGAGTGTAGATTAACAGTGAAAGTGCAGAATGAGCAGTGGAGCTTCCTGGCTACTCTGAGATAAAAACAGTGCAAACTGCACTGCAGATGAAGAAATTCATGCAGCTATGTCATACACTGGCTTTGCACTCTTCTCCCCTTACCCCTCCCTGACTATAAATTGCACTGACAGACTCAGAAGTGGACATCCAAGTCACCTATATGTTTCCTGGCTCACAGATAGGAATTTAGTTTGATCCAGTGTTCTACCTTCTAAATGGGATGTGAGGGATGATCATATACATATGTGCCACTGCTCCCCTGGCTTGTGCTGATTTTGATGCTGCCAATGTGGATTTTAAAAGAAATAACTGTCCCCCTCCGCAGTCACAAACTACAGTTGTGCAAAAATTCCTGATATATATCTTATTCTTCAAAGAGTGTCTTTAATTAAGAAATGGAAACTGCATTGATCCCTTTTTTTCTATCAATGCTACGATCAGACGGGACTTTCTCTCCTTTTTTTTCCTCTCCTCCCTATTTGAATTGTTCTGTGTCTTATGTTAGAAAGAGATACTGTTTATAGTATAAAACAGGATTCCATAATGCAGTGTTAAATAAGCCTGAACCTTTGTGTATACAGTAGAGGTTTAGTAAATAATAGGAGACACTTAAGACTTCTTCCTAGTTACGAAAAGTTTGATGTTTTGGGGTTTGTTTTTATTTGCTTTTTTTTCATAGAAATTAAATTTACCTTCTGCCTTCCTTTTATAATTCTAAATCATACTTGTCAATTAAAATTTTCTGGATCAACTAACTCAGCTTTAAATGCTTCAGAGTCTCAGCTGTTAACCCTTCTTTCTCATCTTTTCCAGTAGGTGAATGACAACATGTTGGGATAAGAGCTTTGAGTAACACTTTTTTATTCTCCAAGTTGATTTCTTTCCACTAGATCTGTTCTAACATTTATCCCCTAATCATGGTGGTTGGGAAATAAGATGTAAGTTGGGAATTGGGAAGGGTGTATGTCCTTCAGTTCTTCTGTACCCCATTTAAGAATTCTCATTAGGAATCTACTCTTCATTTGAAATAAGCTTAAGAAGGTTTCAACTCCTGTTTTGAAAGTAACTTGCTTAATTTGCATCGTTTTTGTTTAGTTGTAATTTTCTGGAAACAGCATTAAAACATTATTTCTTGTAGTATAGAGTAAATAATTTGTATATATTTGTGTTAGGTATTTCTTCTGTGATAGGAAGTAAACATGAGTTTGAGAACTACTGTGTTTAAGACAGGGAATTCGAGTAGCACTCTACTGCTCCAAAAGCTACTTAAATCTTTCTTCTCCATTTCTATTTATGATGTGATTTAAGAAAAACTCCCTTAGGCTGCTCTCATCCCACTAGGAACAGGAAGGCACTAAAGCAAAGGCAAGCCATGTCAAATGCCACGCAAAATGTAAGCGTATCAGTAGATAGTGCTAGTCCTGTCAGTTCATCTTTGTGATATGAGTTTATGTGACAGGGTTCATTACTGATGAATGCTGAAATATAGAAAATTTGAGTTTGGGCAAGGGAAGAAGAAGAGGGAGGCTTGGACTATATCTGGCCTTGTTCATTCATAGTGTGTGTAAATCTAACCAAGTTTCTTCCTTGGAAAGTGTTTCACCATGCCACTTTTTAAAAATGTGTCTATATGAGGTGAATGATTATTTCTTGGGTTTTAATTGACATTTCCTGGTACCTCAGTTTTGCAGATAGATCAATCTCTTACACTTAGTAAGGGAAATGCATATTTATCACATTCTAAGAATGTAATGATGTTATTGTCAGTTTTGCCTGACCATATATTTGGACTTGAACAGACTGATGTAATTATTTTCTTCTTAATGTGTTAGATATAAAAGTTTTAATGTGGAATAGACTACAGACTAGGCAGGCAGAATCCTGAGAATTTCTCTTAAGACCATCTTAAATACGAAAGGGTTGTTGAAGTCAGTCTCAGTCCATGTAAGCAGCTTGTAGGGGGGAAGCATTTGGAATGGCTGCACCATTCTGATGTCCTACATGTGCCTACCTAATTTAAAAAGAAAGAAAGAAAAAAAGCAGCAAGCAGCCTGTTACTGAGAGACAGTTCAGGAAGATTACAGTTTTTAAGATATTGCTGATGTTAGTCTGATCCCTAGTCACAGCTGCAACACTGAAACACGACTCTAGAATTTTTCTAAGCCCATGCTGATTTTGTTAACCAGTAACGGACCTAGCAGTGGTTTTATATATTCATCCTTTCTGTGATGAGCCGTTCAGCACTGTAAATTGTTTCATTNATCAATCTCTTACACTTAGTAAGGGAAATGCATATTTATCACATTCTAAGAATGTAATGATGTTATTGTCAGTTTTGCCTGACCATATATTTGGACTTGAACAGACTGATGTAATTATTTTCTTCTTAATGTGTTAGATATAAAAGTTTTAATGTGGAATAGACTACAGACTAGGCAGGCAGAATCCTGAGAATTTCTCTTAAGACCATCTTAAATACGAAAGGGTTGTTGAAGTCAGTCTCAGTCCATGTAAGCAGCTTGTAGGGGGGAAGCATTTGGAATGGCTGCACCATTCTGATGTCCTACATGTGCCTACCTAATTTAAAAAGAAAGAAAGAAGAAAAGCAGCAAGCAGCCTGTTACTGAGAGACAGTTCAGGAAGATTACAGTTTTTAAGATATTGCTGATGTTAGTCTGATCCCTAGTCACAGCTGCAACACTGAAACACGACTCTAGAATTTTTCTAAGCCCATGCTGATTTTGTTAACCAGTAACGGACCTAGCAGTGGTTTTATATATTCATCCTTTCTGTGATGAGCCGTTCAGCACTGTAAATTGTTTCATTTTATGGGAGAATAGAATGGCAATTTTGTCAGTTGTTGGCTCCACTATGGTTTGAGTATTTTGTGTGTATTGGTGTAGTCCTCCCACTGATAAATGAAATGGTTATGCTGCAGTAATTCTTTCATACTTAGAGTAGATCATAATATTTGAAGGTGAGTTTTATTCACTTCAGTATAAAATTGTATTTATTTCCTTATCCTGCATCTGTTTCACTACAAAAAGGCCTATAGAAAACCACAGCATCTATAAAAGCGATGATTTTTGCTTTTCTGTAAAACTTGGTAGTTGATTTTTGAAGACTGAGGTTTTTGAGCTCCAGTTCAACATTTTGTCATTACCTATGTTTGATTCGTAGAAATCAATTTTTTTTCATAAAACTAAGGACTGATTAGAGTGAAAAAGATTCACTTTATACTTGATATCAAAAAGTGTGGAATGGTTGAGGATAAAGGGACCTCTGATGACAATGTAGTCCTGTCACTCTGGGTTACTCAAGGCCATGTCCAGTTGAGTTCTGAATATCATAAGGGTTGGACATTCTGTAACTGCTCTCAACAAATTGTTCCAGTGTTTGATCACCATTTCAATAAAAAAAGCTATTTTACTTCCCTTTTATGTAATTGGAATTTTTTGTATTCCTCCTTGTGCCCCTTGGCTGTGCATTGCTGAGAGCAGTCTGGTTCCATCTCCTTTTCACATTCTCCTTTAGTACTTATACACATTTGTAAGAGCCCCCTCAGAGATTTCTCTTCTCAAATCTAAACAATCACTTTGAACTCTAAACAATTGAGATGGTACTGTACATAAGTGTACCTTAGAATTTGCTGATAAGTAACAATTTCAGTGAAGACATGATGTTTTCACCTATTTGGTAGCTTTCTATTTGGCATTGTGCCTGTACCTTGTGGCTGATGTTTGCACAGCGATTGGGGCTTGCTCACAAAGAGACTTGCAGTAGGGAATCCAGCTCGTAATAAGACATACAGCAAAATTACAAATTTTAGTCAAAAATATAAGAAGAAAATATTTTTAAAGTATTTTAAAACTCATCCTTAGTAATGATTGTTCGTTGCGTCCTGTGAAGTTTTAAAAAAACACGTTAGTGTTTGCTGTCAAATTTAGGGATACTATTGACATCTACTAATGCTTTATAGAGAACATGGAGATGATTTCTACAACAAAGATGTGCTATTAAAGTGGGACAGTGGGTTGAGATAGCAAAAGGAATTTAACTTGCCAGTGTCGATTGGCAGAAGACAGTATTGATCACAACAGTAGTCCACATATTCCCACATCAACCCTTGCATAAGTTTTTATACTTACAGCAACAAAACATAATTTGATTAGTAGATTTGAATGGAAGTAGTAAAATCACAGAAATTTGTGGAGCATTCCTTTCAAAATTGAGAAATAATTTCAGATGAAACTCAAAGATGTAGAGTTTTGTATCATGGTGTGCTTAAAGGTCAGCTCCCACTGACTCCCCCATAGAACTCTATTTAGTAATTCGGATAGCTATATTTCTAATACTGTAGTTTGAGAGAGAAAGAAGTCAAGAAACATCATTCCTTATGGAAGATAAATGCATTACAAATCAAGCAACTACTTTCACAGTTAGATGCACAAGAGAAATGATGGGGCAATTTGGTTGTTTTGGTTTTCTTTCCTCCTGGTTAAGCAGTCTGTTATATTGCTGTATATCAGTTTAAGGGTTTGTTTTCTGTTGCATTCAATCTGCATCTCAGTATCTGGTATTATCAGGTTGAAACTTGATTTACTGGTGGATAATTTCACTGTGTGTTTAAGACACTTCTCACCAATAATCTCAAGAATGAGTGTGGGTGGGAAGGCTTAAATAAAAACTGTTGCTGTGTGTACAAGAAATGCTTAGAGAGTTTCAGGAAGAAGTTTTTCTTCTGATTCTGGGACACAACTTTTTTTTCTACTTTGATAGCAGAATCATTGTCAACCAAATGGTGAAGTCTCCCTTCCAGTCTTTGTTTCTTGATTCCTTCTCATGGACACTCAGAACAGGAAGGGGAATTTGAACATAATAGTTTCTTTCTTGACAGAGAGCTCAAAGCAAACCTAGAAGTAAGTTCCTAGGTCTCCACCCTGTTGGAAATGTATGGTTGTGTCTGACATATCCTTAAATTAGAGTTTAAAGTGAAGGAAAAATACAATGTGAGTACAATCCACAGTTGGGGTGGTTTTGGTTTTTTGTTTTTGTTTTTGTTTTTTTTTTAGTTTTTTTTTTAGTTAATAGATATCAATGTTCATTTCTGCAGAAGGAAGGAGAATTTCTATACAAAAACCAGTTTATAGTGCTATTGTATGGCTGTGAGAAATAAATAATTAAGCAGAGCAAGAAAGACAAATAAACATTAAAGGCTGCTGGGTGTTCTGTTTCTGTAAACATTTCTGTATTCTGAGTTAAATAGCAGGCAGCTTTTCAACGCCAAATTGTTCCAGCTTCTGGTCCAGGTAGTGATGAAATTTACTGAGATGTAGATGTCATATTAGACACAAAGTTCTGTTGTATTGCATGTTTAATGATTTGCTTTAGGGTCTGATCCAAGATCTCTTTTGAGCAACCTGTCACATTTCTGAGATGTCCTGGCAAGAACAGCCGGATTGAATGAACACAGATTACAGTCTATTGCAGAACATTGTAATTAGCATTTCTACCATTCGGCCAAAGATTTGAATTAAGACCTCATTATCTTTCTGTTATTCTTAGTGCCACACTTATCTTTACTCTGTCCTTTAGACTTGTATAAACCTTTTAACCACAGAGAGGGCTAAGTGGAATATTCTTTTGCCTTAGCAACTTTGGTACTAATGTAGGGAAGCGCATCAGGAGCAGGAAAAATGGAGTTGCAAACTCTTGTACTTCAGCTCTGGACAGCCCTGCTACCTAGGGGAGCCTGGTATTTCCTGCTGTACTTTAGATGTGCAAAAAGCCATATGAGCACTGGAGCAGCACAAACGTAGGAACAGGCAATGACCTTGGCTCTCATCTCCCTCAGGTCTCTCAGAAACAGTAATAGTACCATACAGTGAGATTGCCTCGTATTTCTGGAGCCAATACAGGCACCAGCTGACCCCACTGAGAGCTAGTGTTGCTCACTATGCAGATCTGAGGTTGGGAAGTAAATGCTCTAGACTTGTTTTCTTTCCATTCTCATTGCATAATACCTTAATCTGTTCAAATCCTGTCAAATATAAAACTTGATATATTCACCAAAGTCTTTAGTTCTGCTGCTGTTCATTTGAATAAAGGAAAAGGACCCAAACACAAAAAAAAAAGTGAAGTGACATGGTAAAAATACAGAGATGCTGCTTGCCACTGTAGGGAGAAAATTCTTGTGGTCAAAGCTCAGTTGGAGTTGAAACTGGCCAGAATGGTGGGGGACAATAAAAAGGGTTTTTTTCAATTATATTAATGGCAATAGACAATGTGAAAATAACACCATCCTGTTACAGGATGAGGATGGTCACCTCATATACAGGGACAGGGACAAGGCAGGGGTGTTTATTGTGTTCTTTGCCTCTGTCTTCAAGACGGGTGATTGGCCAGGAGGGTCTCAGTGCCCTGGACCATGACTGTGATAATTATAAACTCTCAGTTGACCATGAAATTGTGTGGGATCTGCTGTTTAAGCCGGATGTCCACAAATGTATGAGGTCTGATGGGATTCATCCAAGAATCCTCAAAGAGGGCAAGCCTCATGAGGAGCGTCTGAGGTCACTTGGGCTGTTCAGCCTGGAGGAGACTGAGGGGAGACCTCATTGTAATTACAATTTCCTCTGAGGGGAAAAGGAGGGGCTGACACTGAGCTCTTCTCTGTGGTGCCTAGTGACAGGACCCGAGGGAAGGTCCTGAAGTTGAATCAAGAGAAGTTTAGGCTGGATATCAGGAAAAGTTTCTTCACCCAGAGGGT
>VZRS01009616.1:0-29751 GCA_013398055.1 Ifrita kowaldi | reverse complement strand
TCCAAGATCTCTTTTGAGCAACCTGTCACATTTCTGAGATGTCCTGGCAAGAACAGCCGGATTGAATGAACACAGATTACAGTCTATTGCAGAACATTGTAATTAGCATTTCTACCATTCGGCCAAAGATTTGAATTAAGACCTCATTATCTTTCTGTTATTCTTAGTGCCACACTTATCTTTACTCTGTCCTTTAGACTTGTATAAACCTTTTAACCACAGAGAGGGCTAAGTGGAATATTCTTTTGCCTTAGCAACTTTGGTACTAATGTAGGGAAGCGCATCAGGAGCAGGAAAAATGGAGTTGCAAACTCTTGTACTTCAGCTCTGGACAGCCCTGCTACCTAGGGGAGCCTGGTATTTCCTGCTGTACTTTAGATGTGCAAAAAGCCATATGAGCACTGGAGCAGCACAAACGTAGGAACAGGCAATGACCTTGGCTCTCATCTCCCTCAGGTCTCTCAGAAACAGTAATAGTACCATACAGTGAGATTGCCTCGTATTTCTGGAGCCAATACAGGCACCAGCTGACCCCACTGAGAGCTAGTGTTGCTCACTATGCAGATCTGAGGTTGGGAAGTAAATGCTCTAGACTTGTTTTCTTTCCATTCTCATTGCATAATACCTTAATCTGTTCAAATCCTGTCAAATATAAAACTTGATATATTCACCAAAGTCTTTAGTTCTGCTGCTGTTCATTTGAATAAAGGAAAAGGAGCCAAACACAAAAAAAAAGTGAAGTGACATGGTAAAAATACAGAGATGCTGCTTGCCACTGTAGGGAGAAAATTCTTGTGGTCAAAGCTCAGTTGGAGTTGAAACTGGCCAGAATGGTGGGGGACAATAAAAAGAGTTTTTTTCAATTATATTAATGGCAATAGACAATGTGAAAATAACACCATCCTGTTACAGGATGAGGATGGTCACCTCATAAACAGGGACAGGGACAAGGCAGGGGTGTTTATTGTGTTCTTTGTCTCTGTCTTCAAGACGGGTGATTGGCCAGGAGGGTCTCAGTGCCCTGGACCATGACTGTGATAATTATAAACTCTCAGTTGACCATGAAATTGTGTGGGATCTGCTGTTTAAGCCGGATGTCCACAAATGTATGAGGTCTGATGGGATTCATCCAAGAATCCTCAAAGAGGGCAAGCCTCATAAGGAGCGTCTGAGGTCACTTGGGCTGTTCAGCCTGGAGGAGACTGAGGGGAGACCTCATTGTAATTACAATTTCCTCTGAGGGGAAAAGGAGGGGCTGACACTGAGCTCTTCTCTGTGGTGCCTAGTGACAGGACCCGAGGGAAGGTCCTGAAGTTGAATCAAGAGAAGTTTAGGCTGGATATCAGGAAAAGTTTCTTCACCCAGAGGGTGGTTGGGCACTGGAACAGGGTCTCCAGGGAAGTGGTCACAGCACCAAGCCTGACAGCTCAAGAAGTGTTTAGACAATGCTCTCAGGCACATGGTGTGACTTGGGAATTGTGCTGTGCCAGGAGTTGGACTCAATGATCCTTTTGGGTCCTTCCAACTGAGCACATTCTGTGGTTGTGTGAATATTCTGGGAACTTCCTCATCGATGTTCCATTGTCCAGAGGAAAGAAAGTTCAGATACATTCTAAGGATCAGTAATGAAATGGTGTCTTTAAAAAGGCAATAATCAGATTTGTGTGTTTTGCTTGCAAACAAATACAAAATATCAAAAGAACCAGGAAAAAAATCTCTAGCTTCAAGTTTAATTAGAGTGTAAATAATTACAGTATGTGAATTATCACTCATCTGCATTTTGTAATTTTTTTCAGATTTCTTTGGGTTTTTTACATCCAATCAGAATAGATTGCCTCCAGTTTTACTTGTCCAAACATGTGAGTAATAAAAATTGGATAGGCATAGAGTGCTCAAATATCTCAGCATAGATGTTCTTACCCACAGAAAAAGGAAGGACTTTATATTAGAAAGGCACACAACCATGAATAATCAAACTAAACTCCCCATGTATATTGGGACTTAAGCATGGTAGGAGAAAGAAAGAAAAATCATTAGCAAAAGAACAGCTGGCAGAAACACATGTTTATCTTTTGTGTGTCTCATGAGATATACAGCTTTCTTGTCTTATTGGAATATTTAAATTGATACTGTCCTTTGTAATAAAAACAGTTCATGTAGCTTGACAGCAAGATAGTAAATTCTTTACTTCAGTACAGAAGTATCTGTTAATAACAGCGAACACTTACTAAAAGCCACAGAGACAATTACATACCAAATCTTGTGGATATTTTGTTTTAAAGGAAAATCTGGAATAAACATAATTCTGTACCCATCTGAAGCAAGATGGTGTAGGGCAGAAGTAATTTTTCTCACACCTTAGTGATATAACCCTAATCATAGTTTCCTTAACATATTCCGCTTTAGTTATAGACCTTCCTTGAAGCAAAACACCAAAATAATACTGACCGTGGTTTTATTTCTAAACATCTGTGAACTTATTTTTGTAAATCATCTTGTATGAGAATCAATTGATCATTGAACTGAACGATCATTAGTAATAGATATTCTGTGCAGTATCTGAAGGCTCTAATATTTACCATTAAACAGTTAATAGGATAGATCGTCTCACTTCCTGTCCCTCATTGTCTTTTAGTAGATAAAATACCATTAAAGATGCTATTAAAATTACTCAATGTAACTTCTGTCATGTTCTGCCAAGACTGAAAAGCATGCTTGTATGGATAAAGTACTTATCAGGAATTTATGATCTGGAGGGTGTAACTTACTGAACTGGTGGTCAACAGGGGTCAGTTTGACATAACAGAATTTCCCCAGAGTCCTGCTTGGCTGAAGAGAATACAGACTGTTGCTGTACACAGCCTGTTGTGTTGTGCATACTTTCCTTCAGTATTTAAAATTGCATGACTGAAATATTGGTGTGTGCCTGGGCAAAAACTAGCTTACTTTTTTTTATTTTTTTAAAGAAAAATGCAAACAACTTTGAAATACCTGTTTTTGTTCATTATTCTTCCTCAGTATAAAACATGTTCCTGACTAGAAGAAAATACAGCTTATTAATACTTAGAGATGTTGAATATTGTTTTTCAAATACATGATTCAACAAATTATTTGTTATTGAATAATTTGAAAAAAGAAAAAAGAAAAAAAAAGGAAAAAGCTTTACATCCCAGGTGCTGGCAGGGCTCATTTGAAATACATAAAACTAGAAATGCTTTATATCTCCAAACCATGTTGTGAGTGAAGACTAATAAAGACTGATTTGGCAGTGGCAACCATTCAGTTATTCTGATTACTATAGCAGAAGTAATGGAGAGGTTAATTTTTCCAAAGACACATAGGATAACTGAAAACCTACATCCATCCAAATCTAATTGTTGCTTTAAAATGAGATCTTCATAATGAAAGGCAGTTTTATGAAGTGTAACCTTTACTTTAAAATTTCTGCCTAAGGTAAGAACTGTGTTAATGCCTGTGATTTCAAATGTTGTACAATGTAAACAAATATTAGATTATTCACACCTACTTTCATGTAATACAGATGAAAAGTAAAAAAGCTAGAATGGGATGGATGCATATGAAACACTGAGTCACTTAAAATGATTGTTCCTGTAAGCGAAGGCTTTACCAAGACTTCTGTGCTACAGTCCATTCTTCATCTGTTTTTCCAAGTTGCCTTGTGACCATGACCTCACCAGTCTGCTCATGTGCAGTGTTTCTCCTGTGTTCGATGGTTTATTATTTCCTTTGAGGAAAGTAACTTTTGGCGCTTGATGGAAACTCTTCCTGGTTGAAAGGACAATTCTTTACTGGAAAAGCCTGATTTCATCATCTCCCAGGCAGATTTCCATCAAATTGAGCTCTTGGTCATGTGTAGTTAGGCTGTGCCAGGAGCTGCAGGCAGGAGCACCTATCTAGTTTCCCTGCTGCATAAATGCTCAGGTGGATCTTTTGGGAAAGGTACTGGGTACTCCTGTGGGAGTTACCAGGAACTTCTGTTTTTTCTTCTCCAACCTGTCCTGGTCATAGCTTGGAAGTTCCTTCACTGAAAGAAGAGCATCTTCTTCAATAGTTCAGATCTGTTGGAGGTATTGACATCTCCTGAACCCAGGGTTTTAGGGCTTGCCATGAGTATATTAAGTCCAGCCAAGGCACTAGTCAAACATTTCTGTGGATTGTGTGAAACACCTGGAATGAGTGACTGTGCCATTATGGCACAATTCAGCTGTAGGGTACCCCCGTACTGTGATTTAGATACATCTCTTTTCAATGTTTTGTTGTCAGCAGCTGTTCCTGCGATACCATCAGTCACTGCCTAGGGATACCCAGAGCAGGATTGCTGGGTTTCCACCACAGATGATTAGGCAGGAACTGCTGGCAGTGAACTGCAGCTTTCCTTTAGATCTACCAGCATGGAATGAAAGGACACAATTCTTGTAGTGTAGGGTCTTTCCTTCTAAAGAACCATTTTTCTTCCTAACAGGCTAGGTGAAATGTGTGGCTGTGCCAAAAGAGCATTGCTTTCTCTTAATCCAGGGCTTTCCAAGACAGTATGCTCAAGGGTAGGATTTCATTGCAGATAGTGTTTTGGTTTTGTTTCCAGACTGAGAGGAATTTCTATTTTAAGTTCTGCTTCCAGTGGTGGTTTTTTTATTAATGTAATATTTAGGCTACCCTGAAAACCATGAGTTTGTTCCCCTTCCAAATAGACATTATGTGATAGTTGATTGTAACTAATGAATACACAGCTAAATTATTGAGACATTGCACGTGATTAGGGATTTTGTAGTGCTGTGTTCTTAGACACCAGTGCTTCATTAAACACATTATTTCAGGATGTGATTGCTCTATGCCTTTATACTACTTGAGTTCCGGAAAATATACCTGTGAATGTGTCATTGTGAGTAACTTAGGCATACTATTACTGCTAAGACACTGTAGTGCTTTCACTGTGTTTGTATCACTTTGGTGTCCTGAATTCAGTTTCAGCAAGAGATATCCATTGCCTGTATTTCTTCAAATGCAAATGAAAAAATGCACTTTTAAATAAATCATAACTTTATTTGCTGGTTTACTAGATTGTACTACATGGAGTCGTCTACCATGTTACATTTTAATGAAAAGAAACATGAATTTGTTTTGGTAGTCTGCCTACATTCCCTTTGCTTTCACAAGAAATTTAACTATTGGTTTGCATGTGTCTTGAACAGCATTTTTAACAGTCTCGTTGCAACAATCAACCCATTACCACAATGTCACTTATAATTCAATCTATTTTTAGTACGCACTGGTGTTTATTTTAAGACTGTGGCTTTATTTTAAAATTCTACTTTTTGCTTTTATACGTCTTTCTTCGTTTCCTTATTTTCAGTATTATATGAGGGTTTTTATCAGTTTCCCACCTACTGGCTTCATAGAGATAGGAAGGGAGCATGTGAGAGTATTACCTTTCATAGCTGCCATAGAATCTTGGGTTATATACACAAGCTACCTCTGAAGTCCATATTGGTAAATGAGTGTAGTATTTATCTCAAGAACCACATGGAAGGCCTCAGAGAAGCCTCATACATGTGATGTACCTGATATATCTGTCTCTTAATAGGAGGTGATTGTCGTTGCGTGTCTTCATTTGGGGGAGACATGAAACATTCCTCCTATCAATATTGCATGTCATAATATATTGGGAGAAGGAGTTGGATGAGTAAGAGAAGAAATTTTTTTATGCTTTTTATGTAAGATCAAATTAATAGTTGTTCATTGTAGAATTATGGAGAAAGATCAATTCTCTTAGAGAAAATTTTTTGCTCTTTACGTAATTTACTTAAAATGTTGTAAAATATCTTACTTAATGTTTAGCCAAATTAAAAAAAAAAAGTAAGTAGATACCCATGCATAATTACTGTAAAATTTCAGTAGCTTTTGCGTGTAGTACCTCTGTATGTGGCACTTGTATTTAGAACATACAAAAATACACATGCCCTGATTATGCATGGAAACATATTTTTAAATAATTGTGGACTGATAACTATGTACACTACAAAGGTAATATGGTGTTGTTTTGTTGTTTGGGGTGTTTTGATGGTGGTAGAAAACCTCAGTATGTATAGTGCACTTCATTTGTTTATTTTCTCATTAATTTTTAGGACCTTACTAAATCATGCATATTTACATGAGCTGTATCTGTAGCCATGTTTCTTTTGTCCTTTGAAGAAGATTCTATAGCATGGTACTATAATGGCTGAACTTCAAGGATTATTAAATTAGTTATGAACCCAGATTTTTTTCTGTTGTTTCTTTTGTGATTTCCTGTTTATATGTATGGGTCATATCAAATCAGTATTACAAATGGCCTTCCCTTGTGTTTTGTTTTAGCAGCATTCCTTGTTTGTCTGGTGTAAAAACATTGGAATAGCTTTGGGAGTTTTGCTATTCAGACAAGATTTTTTTTGCCATGTGCTTAGAAAATGGGTTTTTTCCTTTTTCCCCTGCAAAAGTTTTTAGCATCCCTACTTCTCTTCTCAGTTATCCATCCCTGTGGTATACGAAATCTTACCTTGTAATTTAGAGAGATCGATTTCCAAGTATGAACATCATAATAATACACTGGTTGTCCCAATATGCATGTTTAGTATTAAAAGTGCATATGTAAATGGCTAAACTGAAAAACAGAGTTCATACAAATAACATAAAAATCTCACTTAAGACCATTTTCATAAAGTGCATACTTTTATTGTGGTTGATACAACTACACATAAGTGAGAGAAGTTTTTGAGTGGTACTGATAAATATTTGTCAGTAAGGCTATTTTCTTTCTTTTAAGAATTCATATTATAAAAATAATAATTAAGGATTATAATTCTCATATGCTAGTATTTCATCTGCATTGAATTTCAACATTTGTGAGTCTGAATGTTTTAATTAATATAAATTCTATACAAATAAATGCTGGCTAGTACTGTTAGAAAAGAAAAGGTGGAATCGTTTGTTAAAATTCTTTTTATGTGAAAGCTAGAAGGTATGTGATGTTCCTGAACTTCATGTGCCTAATACATTGATTCATAAACTACAAGGCATTATCTAGTAGAGCTCATTGAATGTTGAATTTCTATTTTGTTTCTATACAGTGAAATAGTGGATGAGAGGATTTTTGACTCAGACTATTTTGAAACTAATCTGGAAGAATTTTCATCCAAAACTTCAAATTTTGATACTTGATCCAAAAAAGAAGCATGTTTCAGGAAAAAAAAATATATATTTTTTTTCCAGTTCAAGAATATTTGGGGCTAATGCTGATTGGAAATAGGCAGATTTTTAGAAGAATTACTATTTCTGTCCTTTATTTAATGAGCATACTTACAAGAAAAAATGTTATCTGTGATTCCAACCTCACTTAAATTTTGTTACATTGCCATTTTGAAAAAAACATGTACTCACCATACCTCATTAGAATGCAAATGTGTGATAATGCTAATTAATGCTTCTGGAGTTAAGATATCAAATTGGGGAGCTAACTATAGTTGTTATTTTAGAGTAGTTCATTTTAAAGCTTCTCACGTGGTCTTAATGGAACCAGATGGACTGGCTTGTCATTTCTGGTTGGTGCTCATCACTCCGGGCAAGTACACCTGGAGCTCCCCTCACACCAGTGTGAGATAAGGCTGTTTCAGTGCAGGGCAAGTGAGGATTGCTTTAGCAGGAAAGAAAGCACAAGATGAGGCCTAGGCTGCTAATTAACCTTAATTAGGAGCAATTTGTTTTAATCAGAAGTTTTGCAGCCTACTCTAAGTAGTTAATTCCTCTCTGTAGCGGCTCTTTTCAGGAATTACAGTAGATGAACCATGTATAATGCTTCGAATGCTGGTTTTAGCTGAATGTCAGTGGAATCTGTACTCTGTAGAGAGTACATAAACCTGTGTTTACACTGAAGGACAAGAGTATTTTTTGGTAGTTGTAACTCCTGCTACACTGTTTTTTTTATTATGCTCTGTTAGAAAGGTGACATCAGCAATGTACACACATTTGAGAGGCAGAACTGAAGTTGGTGCACACTGGTGTTTTCCAGTGAAAAAATATTTTAGTTAGTTTAGAAGAGATATAAGGAAGTCCATCCCTGCCTATTTGGGTAAGGTTTCCTGCGGTTTTGCAAGGTCTGAAGTCTAGGCTGCAATATTTTGCATTATATCAGGGACACACAATCTGTTGCATTTCAAGGATCATTCTTTCTTTCCATCGATATCTTTGTTATCATCCTGTTAATCCACATAAAGAATAGGGGAATAACTGAGTTATGTTGATTTGTGAAATGAGAAAATGAAACCTAAGGAAAAATTTACATAAATTAAACTGGAAGGAAAAGCAGTATCAGCTTTATAGCACTTAAATTACATTTTTTGAATTCAAAAATTAATTGGGAAAGTAAGAATCTTAATACACTTTTCATGGTGAAAGCAAAAACAGTCACAAAAATGTATACAAATATTTCCTCTCATCATACAAATGCTTTCAAGTGAGATGGCAGGATGTAGTGGTCTTATCTAGTGCACAGTAAAAAAAATTGACATGTCTCACAAAAAACCCCCAAACTTTAGGCTGAACTTGAGAGCTGGAAAAAGTTGCACTGCCATTCATATTGCTACTTCCTTTTTAAAATTTTCCAAATTAACATGCTTTAAGATCATGGGTTTTCATCCCTAGTATGTTTTTCTGTGTGAAGGTGAAGGGAAAGGAGTTAAGGCTTCAGGAGCTGAGACCTTCAGAGAGCAGATTTGAGGCTGCTCACCCTGTGCGAGCTGGAACAATCCCAGCTGGTAGAGAGTTCATGCACTGTGATTCCAGGCAAAGGAACTGAACTGTAAGCTGCTGCCCTTGGTGTCATTGTCCTTTGGAGAAAGGATTATTCTAGTGCCCTCATCAAGACACCAAATCACAGCAGTCAGTGAGCACAAGGGAGAGTGCTGCACTGGGGGTGGGAGGCACCGCCTCCTCCAGAGGATGGTTTGGAAATTCAGTGTCTGGCTTGGCAAACCTCGGAACAGACACATTGCTTGAGGTGGAGCAGTCCTTTATCCCTTCTTGAATCCTAGTTGTATGAGCAGCTAGGGGAGAGAACAGTACAACCAGTGAGATGAACAGTGCCCAGCCCCAGATCTCCTCATAGTGGTGAATGTCGTCTTTCCCTTCAAACTGACTGACTCTCCCATAGCCCTGTTCGTATGGGTTGATGGCTCATCATTTAAAATTAAGTCAAGGAGCAGAGGAAGCAACTAGTGCAGCTACAAGCTGAGGGGAAAAATATTAAGGGGCATGTGAACCAGCAAGTTCATTCTAGTGGGAGGATAATTTTCCATTACAGGCTTTCAAGGCAGACAAATAAAACAAGATGGCTATAAGGCATTTCCTCATCCTGTTGTACTCTCAAACCCTCCAAGTGCTGTTTATGTTATTGAGAATCCAATTTATTTCACAGCATGGCTTAGGCTCCTCTGTTTCTTTTAAAGAGGATAGAGTATTATATTGACGTAAAGACTGTAAAATACTGCAATTCTTTATGTAGTCCATGGTGTCAACTTAGTGCACAGTAGAGAGACACAGCTTATCAGTTTTCCCACTGCATATTCAAGGGAATTGTTTGCTAAATATTTTAGTCACATACACAACTAAGTCTTAGAAAATAACAGGACAAAATAAAGATGACCTCAATATTGATGTTTTACCTATTTTTCCTCTTCATTTTCTATGTCTGTATTTTCTACACCGTTTTACTGAAGTAGTAATTTACCAAAATTGTTGCCTGTCAAATCTGTGTTGTTTACTTTTGGCAAGGCTTGGGGTTACTTAAAGAGATTAAATGGGGAAAGTACTAAGTAAAGTCTCTCAGCACACTCTCTCTTGCTAATGCGAGAAAACATATGCATGCTTCAATTTGAATGAGAAATGGGAAACACAAGTTTTTAACCATAGCATATGATGTAAATGGGTTGGAGCAGTATGATGGTATGTTGGACAATGGAGTAAGAATGATTTTTTTTTTTTAATCTTGTCTCATCCCCCCATCCCACCCTGAATGTGGAAAGTCTGATATTGCAAAACATCAAATGAATTAATAGCTGTTTGTAGCAGTTAAAAAGTGTAATTAATGAAATAAGATCTCTTGCATCTCCTAGTAATTCTGAGAGGATTAAGAGTGTAGTGAGAGGCGGGGGAAAAAAAGCTGCACAGAGCTTGGTCAGTGTTTGTCTTTACTGGCAGTAGGAGGTGGGATTGGAGCAACAACATTCCAGATAATTAATGGGATCATTTAGATAAAAGACAGAATATTCAATTCTGTGGATGTTGCAGTGAGCATGTTGCACTGTTGAAACAGTGTCAAAAAGCAATCAAAACACAGAATAAAATCTTTTGTCTCATTGTTATACTGCCTCTTTTTTTCTGTTGAAAATCTGAAGCCCAGATATCAAAGAAACAGAGGAGACAATGGAGAATAAAAGTTTTGCATCTAAGGAAGAAATGAAGTGACTATGATTATAGAAAAAAACCCAGTCATAATTCTGGTTGTACTGTGCCTACATTGAAATTGCTACTGTCATTTTATTCCAAACTTTTGGCTTTATCAAAGCTGTGCAAAAAGAAGATGGTGTTTTATGAAGTCCAGTGGTTGTGATTACACTCCAAAAGTGGCTACATTAGGCTTTCATACAGAAATCTGCATTATGGTAGTGTAACCATTGTTTAGAGTTTATTCCACAAAGCTACTGTTAATGTCTTTAGACCTTTTAATTTGAAAGGTTTATAGTTTTTACTGTGATATGTGCATGTGAGAAAATTATTACTTTTAACTGGTGTAACTTTTCAGGGGACAGCATCTATGTATGTCCCACCACAGGCGTGTTCTTGTAAAGCACAAAGTTTTTACCCCAAAGGTTGTAATGATTTTGGTGGGTTTTTGTTTGCTTGTTTCGCCAAATGAAAGAAATAGTTATGTATTTGACATATGTATGTCATAAATGAATATTTCCATCAGAACCATATCCATTTTCATTGCCATCCATAATCTCTGTGAATCTCTCTATATACGTACTAGGGTCTGAAATGTGCCCTCCCTAAGTAAATACAGTCTATTTGACCAAGTCACAACTGGTTTGAAATAATTTGAATCAGGTGTAAGAGTTATGTGAATTATACACACAAAACAAACCTTTTAAAGAAAATATCTCTGCCTTTTGTAGCAGGTGTTGTTTACATGTTTACTGTGACACAAAGGGGATTGATTTTGTTACCTATTTGCATGTATTTCTGCTCTTTTATAGGAGCATTAAAATGAGCAGAAATTGTTCTTGTTAGCATTAAGATTGCAACAATCCCATGGAAAACTTCTGTCCTCTTGAACACATTGTTGCATAGGAAATAGGACAAATTTCTGAAATTGCTCCTTGCTCTATGCAGGCTCCATTTTCTAGATAAAGAATAAAAACACTGATTATTTTAAGATTCAAATAGCAACCAAATACTATGTATTAATGTATTAAATAGCCTTGGAGCTGATGTAAAGAGTATTAATTTCAGCTATTTCGTAATAAGTTGATTTTTCAGGCTGTCTCTAGTTTCTAAGGGAAACCAGAAGGAATATTTCTAACTTTGCCATCCTCTTTGAGACATATCCAGCAAACTTATTGCAGCTGAAGACTGCATTTTTTTTCTCCTTTTATAGTGTTGATAGAGCTCTTTTGCTGTGCCTCAGATGTTCCTTAATCATAATCACTTATCTTTGCACCTGAGCATGAATTCTATAAGCTCTGTCAAAATTCCTCCTAATGTGTTAATGACCTTTTTCTTTTAAATCACAGTTAATGTGAATACTTTGAGTAAATTACTTAAGATGTTAATATTTTTCTGCTTAAACTTGCAAGCAATGCTTTCTCAGTTTGTTACTACAGATTTCCTCCAGTTTAAAAGACGATAATGGGGAGCAATATTTCTCGCTCACTTTTTTCCCAGTGGACACTTTAAATTATGAAGAAACAAGCAATATGCTGCAGTTGAAATTCTGAAAATAGAGATTTTTACTCTATTATTCCAAGTGTAGTGCTTAATTCCTTAAAAGAGTGATGTCCTGGAGATTATGAAAAAATATACACTTTACAGATGCAAAAAACCACACTTATTCTTCCATATGAAGTATCTGTCATTTATCTGAAAAATTCATTTTACTGAATTTGTCAATGTTCAAACAGTTTATTTTATTGTAAACAAATAAGCCTCTGCATAAAAGCTACCAAAGTGGAATCTTAAAAATTATGAAGTTATGATGATAGCATGTCCCTGTTCCTCGGGGAGGGGAACATAATTTTGCAGACAATTATTTAGAAAGAAATTGTACCTCTAATTTTTGGTCAATATCTTTGTTTGTTCAGAAGCAGTGGCACTGACTAGTCCATGTAAAGAAGGTTTAACACAACAACTCAGAAGTTCTGCCAACCTAATTCAAGGTTCTGGGCTTCCATCCAATAAACTTTCCTGGGTTTGAGAAAAACGCTTTAGTCTAGACTTAACTGCAGTTGGTGACTAGCCATAGAGGAAGTTGCTACTGTAGAAGAATAGAATTTTACAATCAGTCCAATTCATACATAAGTTAAACCACAGGAAACCTCTTCTGTGTGCTGAAAGGCTTTTAAGCATAGTTTTTAAGTAGAAATTTATATCCATGTTAGTTCTTTCTGACATAATGTATTTTAGAAAATGGGAGGTGTTGTTTCTTTGACTCAATATCTAAATATTACATGGTCTCTTCACAGTTGGGATTTTATTTAACCCTCGGAAATCTATCATTCAGGTAAATCAAAAAATCGGGGGCAGAGAAAGATACCAGACAATTTATGACATAGAGATAATAATACATATTTATAGGGTTTCTAGAAATAATTTTGATGAAAGTGCTGTTAAGCAGCTTCTACTGAAATTGAAGTTACGAACCCCTGTTTGAAAGCCATCTGTCTCCAAAATACAACAAAATTAGGATCCAATAAGCGAGAGACAGTATTTTATTCGAAACACTTAAAGAAGTAAAGTGTCCAAAATAAATTATAAATACAAATATTATATACACACACACACCAAATTCATAAACACCTGCTAGGAAAACCAGATACTCCCTACCTGGTAACCCGATGGATGTGAACTTCTATTTGTCACAAAAACTCTGGTCTTGCTTTCATACCACTGATTCAAGTGAAGTTCAGGTAATTCAAATTCACTCCTGCAAAGTCCAGTTAATGATAGATTTACAGGGGTAGTGAAGTGGGCATTTATGTTTGGCCGGTAGCTCAAGTCTGTTGGTGAAACCTGGAGTGTGAACAGAGATAATGAATTTGAAACTTCCAAACCCATGGCAGCTCCAAGAGGCTGTCATTCCACTGGCATGAGGTTGCACAGGGTAGTGCCTGCAAACTTTGGCATGTATTGTTAATTTAACTATACTTATATTTAATCTTTCTGCCCTTTCCATAGACAGTCTGAGAAAACAGTGTTTCTGTGGAAGCTGCAAAGACCATGTGACAGACATGAGTGAAAACAAGTATGACTTTATCTCAAAATATTGTATGATTTAGTCATTCAGTATAAAAGACTGTCAGAGAAAATTTTGTCCTCTCTCCCTCCTCTTTTGTGTCTATAATTAAGAAGCAATGATGAAATGCAAGCAATGAGTTAATAAGAGATATCCTATGCCAGCTATAGCGTGTCTGAAAATTCACTAGCAGTTAACTACTTGTTCATTGCCTCAGTTGTATCTATTCTCTAATACCATATTTGTAGTCAATGTATACATGGATAAATAGCAAGTGCTAACTTAGTAATACCTACAAGAATGACCAAACCATGTGTTCCCCCACAAGCATAAAAACTTCCTTGAATTTGTTTTAAGAAGCATGGAAGTAAGAATACCATCTTTAGATTTGCCATACTGCATAAAGATAAATCAAATATTCTTTCTGTGTTGACAAATAATACAACACATCTGGTTTAGCTTTGCAACTTCTAAGGTCTTCATTAGGTTTCTTCCTCCTATTAAAAATGAAACTACCAAGGTCAAATTTAGGCACAGTTGTCTGGAAAAAAAATTAATTTTCACTCACTGCTATAATACATTTGGATGTATGTAACTCATGCATCTACATAGTTTTATAATAGGCAGGGAATACTAAAGTGATTCCAAGCAGATTATTTGTCATTAGAGTCCTGAACATTCTACTGCTGTTTTAAGGTTTCGTTTAAGGAAGTTAAATTATGTAGAAAAGAAATGCTCTCTACATTTTCTGAGTTCATAATAAAAATATATAGTTCTGTTAAACACACCTTTACTCTCCTGTTTAGTAGCCTTGTATTTTGAAGGGACGATCCTGAAGAGTAGGCTTGTGCAGGAAGTAAAGCATCACTGTTAGACAGAAAGGTTTGTGATCTCAACATCCTTGAAATAAATAGTGACCAAGATCTTAACCTTCCTTGAAAATCTTGCACTTACAGAAGTACTTCAGTCTTGGTAAATTAAAAATTTCAATTTGAATTTATCACACTTTTTAAATTCATATATATTTCAAATTTATTACAGAAATCCAAAATGTTTAGTTTGGAAGAATGTTAATGGACCATTTCAACAGTAAGTTCTTAAGTGACATTTCTGCTCAAAGCTCCAGTGAAGTTAGAAAATCTACATTCATTTAAATTGTTTTGTTTTCACAAACTAATGTTTTTGAACAAAAGAATATCCCTCAGAAACTCTTATTAAAAAATCCCTTTACTTCAATGAAGAATGAAAAAAAATATTAAAATTTTTAATCTTCTGTAGCAGTACTGCCTCTGTTCTTGTATCTACACAATGGCATGTGACATACATTCTCAATTTATTTTACCTTACTCCCTCCTTCAAACAAGCTGTTTGCATTTTTCTCCACTGACATTATTTATTTGCGCTTAAGTGATCAATAGCTGGGTTTTCAACTTCATAGTAGCCTCTATTATAAATTAGTGCTTTGCTAAACATGCTTTTTGCAACTATGAAGTGTGAGGTTATACTTTTGCTATTCATCTGCAAACACCACTCTTAGTTCCTAACTCTTTGGCCCTAAATATTTTGCTGTACTAATGTGCATTGTGATGGGATAGAGCAGTCCTCTCTCTTGTGACCATTATGCCCACTATGCCATTGTGAGTGGTAGAGTTATCTTCACAGCTGTATTTTGAAATACAAAAATTAACTTGGGCATTTGCTGAAGGAGAAAGATTAGTGGAGATATATTGGTGTATCTCTCTTTTAAGCTCCCAGTATGAAAGAAGCTCTCCCAGATAATCACAGCACTCTGAAACTACATAAAGTTCCTGAGTTGCCAGCTAAATCTGCTGCAAGAAGTTAAAATAACTAAGGTTATTTTAAATTCTGCTGCTGTTGCTGCTGTTACCACTGCCTGGAGTTTCCATCAGAGATGTACAGAGTATAACTACTGGATGAAGTTCACTCTAAAAGGATTCTGGAAAATGATTAGGACGTAACTCTGACTAGCCAAGTAGAGGAGGGTATGCAAAGAAAACCGTCTGCAGCCAAAAAGGAACAATGGATTTTTCACTGTGATACTAACACAAGAAGCTGATGAGCCGCTCTGGGCTCATCAGTCTATTCCCTTATGTGAACCCATGTCCGAAGGGATAATAGTAATTTCTGCCTTGTCAAATTCTCCCATTTTTCCTGATTATCCTTGCACCACTGATTCAGTCATCTGACATTCTGTTGCAGATTAATTCCTCCCTCGTGGTTTTTTTTATATTATTGTTATTTTTATGGAGACAGGGTATGGCTTCAATACAGAAATGCATGTTACAGTTTTAGGAGGTCCCTTTACAGCTGAATGCTTTCATATGAGCAGAAGGAAAAGGTAAATAGGATGGAGACTAATGAAAGGAGATGAGTGGGAGACAGAATGTATTTAAGGAATTATTTTCTGGATAAAATGTCAAGAGAATAGGAATGTGGAAAGTTGCTCTGGTTGTGTCACTCCCAAGGTACTCCATGAAAGAATTAAGTCACCTGCAAATAACAGGTGAGTGATCTTTGTGAAAGGAGCACACAAAAACGCTGAACTTTTTTCAGGTCTATGTATGATTTCTCATTTCCTCTTCTCAGTCAAAGGGGAGCAATATGAATTACAAAATCAAACAACCAGTAAGCAATAATACATCTAAAAAATTCACAGCAATTCTCCGGTACTAATCATTGAGGAGAGTAAGGCACAAAGAAGAAACTGAAGCATGGATTTTTCTGCTCCTCTCTCCAGTAGTATCCAAAAAGCCCAAAGAGAGAGAGACATATGATGTGTTTAAGAACTGAAGAGGGCCTGAAAAACTGAATAGCCTCATAGTTTACTGGGAGAACTGTGGTTGTTGAGCCCTGAAGAAGGCTCCAGGGAGATCATATTGCAGCCTTTTGATATATAAATAGGGATTATGAGAAAGGTGGAGGCTTTTTACCCAGCCTGTAGTGACAGAATAAGGGACAGCAGTTTTGAACAGAAAGAGGGTAGATTTTGGTTGAATAGATGAAATAATTATTTTATGGTGAGGGTGGTAAGACACTGGAACTGGTTGTCCGGAGACTAGGTGCCTCATCACTGTAGCTGTTTAAGGTCAGTTTGCAGGGGCAACTGTTGAG
Source organism: Ifrita kowaldi (assembly GCA_013398055.1). Taxonomy (NCBI): domain Eukaryota; kingdom Metazoa; phylum Chordata; class Aves; order Passeriformes; family Cinclosomatidae; genus Ifrita; species Ifrita kowaldi. The sequence continues at coordinate 13,058 of VZRS01009616.1, read as the reverse complement.
CAACAGGAAAGATGTCCCTGCCTTTCTAATTCTGTTATTCCATGACTCTGTGATGATTTGAATGCTGTACAGTACCATATTTGGCTATAAAAATACAGGTAAATTATTCTGGTGTGTGTAGCACTCATAATAATCATAGAATAATAAAAAAGTTTGGGTTGGAAGGGACCTTCAAAGATCACCTAGTCCAGCTCCTAGTGAGCAGGGATATCTTCAACTAGATCAGGTTGCTCAGAACCCCAGCAAATCTGACCTTGAATGTTTCAAAATTTCCAGGATAGGCGATGCAACCAATGTTTCAGGACTTTGAGAGCAGCAGAAATCAAATGAAAAATGAGATGCCCTTTGAAGCTATACATAGGAACTTATTGCATATTTTTCTTTCATGTTGGTAGTATGCAAGCAGAAAAATACCAGATGTGTTAGTAGGCTATGTCTCCTATCCTGTCGTTTTAAAACTTTGTCGTATAAAATCTTCACTGCATGCAACAAACTTTTTCACCTCTTAGAGGAATCCAAGTGTAGATACCAGAGAAGACATTTAACTATCACCAAGTGTTAGTCCCATAAACTCCAGACAGAAAGTGAGAGCCTGCAGCCCATCTTTTGAACTTCGAACCTTCTTCTTTTGTAGTGCAATAGTTTAATTCCAAAAAGAACTTTTTTAAGCAATTACGTATTTTAGCCTTTTTTAGGACATGTTATTTAGATAAATTAGTGGAGAAGCAGCTGTTCATTTTACAGCATATTTGGTGAAGATACCATCATGTATATTAACAAAAAGTCAAAGCTGATTTTTTTTAAAAGTTTAACACCAGAAGTTGTGATCTCACTAAAAGGAAAGTAGTTTTTACAACTTGTCATGCTGCATAAAGATTTCATCTGAAAATAATTAAGAGGAATAAACAACAGCACCAAAAAGTGATAGGATTGTTTACTTGCAACATACAGTAGATGAGAAGATTAAGATAATGAATCTATTTGTATGAAGATGTAAAATTAACAGCCAACTTTAATGTCTCACATAGGAAACTTTAACAGTTACGAGGAGCTTGAGGTTTGCATTGGCTCTCCATATTTTGGAATCCTTCTATAATTCATAATAGTTTTCTGTAATCATCCCATGCCAACTACATACACCACGTCATCTCAACTAAGTGATGCACAGTATTGGGAGTGGAAATATTTAAGTTATTAAACTGCCTGGAATAAAATATGCTGTATATTAGGAGCACTGAACTTTCTCAGTGAAACAGTACTGAAACAGTACAGTCCTGAAGTGAATGCAAGAGGGCAGTGTGAGGTACTCATCATGAGAGATCCTCTAAGGACATAGAGTATAATAATTCCTGCAGTGAGTCTGAGATGTCAGCTCCTGTTGGCAGCAGCCACGTGCTGGCAGTTTCAGAAAATCTCTAAGGGAGTGTAGCATATTGGCCCCAGAGAAGAGGGTAGGGGAGGAGCCCTTTGCCATTTTTTGGGTGTACTGGAACTTCATGCCTTCTTCAGTTAACATGAAAGTTTGACTTAATGTCCTTCAGCTATGATTCTGAATTATTATATTATTAGTATGGCTTTATTATTATGGTGTTATTTCATTTCTTAGAGAGGGATTTTTTCTCAAACATGATGAGCCAAAGCCGTGTTCCCTATGAAGGTGCTAAAGATGCCTGATAAAAGTGATGTGCGTGCTTCAAGCTAGTGATTTGACTGACATTTCTCTTAAAAATAAAATACATTCATTTTAATGTATATTTAGAAAGGAATGTAAATACTTTATGTTATGCATGAAGAACAGTCTCAGTAATGTCTACTTTTCCAGTTATCCCACTTCCCAGTGGGAGCTGGGTATGTATTTCTTTGAAATGAAATGAAAAATATTCCTCCTTATGTATGATCTTCCTGAATCTGAATATGTTTATAAATACATACTTATAAGGGAAATTTATACAGTACTCACAGAGGCACATAATTTATTAAAAACAATTTAATATTATTTATGAAGTTCAGGAACAGCTTGAAGCCGCCTGTCATTATTAAAGTAATTGCAATACTTAACTACATAATAAGGCAATGTTTCAATGTCAGAAACAATAACCAAAAGATAAAATATGCCCAACTCAAGGAAATTTTGAGTACATCCTTTACATGCTCCTGGCTCTTGCTTTTTTTCTTGCAAGGGTCTCACGTTGTTACCGTATTACTTCCTAGATACAAAATCATATTTTTATAACTGATCATCTCAGGAGAATTCAGTTATATTTGCATTCATACTGCTTAATTGCTCATAGGTATAAAGATAAAGCAAGGCTGTGCCTGTAAGACACAGACCCAAACGGCGAGAAACAAAGACCTCAAGGAAATGCAGAGGGGCATTTTTTGCCTCAGGGAGGGAGAGACAAAAAGAACAACTCATTCAACAGGAAATGTGCTTACAGCAATACTCTGAGAAAGATGTCATCCACTGCTGAAGGTGATGTGGGATAGGAATAGCTTGCTGCCTTAATGGCTTGCATTGTTTGCAAGGCTACATTCCTATTTGTGTTACAACTGAGTGATCTGAGAGCTCCAATTGTTGCAGCTCTGCTTCTCCCTGAGTACCTGGCTTTTAATGATGCCCTAAGCATGACTCCCGACTATATATTACACAGAAAAGATCATGGCATGCCCTCCATATTGGACCTGCTCTGTCATCAACAGTGAAATATAAGAGTACAACAGCGGTGGTTATTATTTGGGGGAAATTCACAGTATGACTGATTAGATTTTCTTTTGACATTTTAATCATCATAAAGGCTCATTGCTGCTTTGTTGCACTGGAACCTTTGTGAATTGGATAATAAATACATGTCATATATTTGAAGGATGACTCCTTTCCCTGAAATGAGTTAAGCTTGACTAAATGTTGAAAATGCTACAATTCTGTCAGTTGGCAAATAAGTTGATTTCTTAGAAGTGGTTTTAGAGTGTATGGAACATATCTTTTATAATACTCTACGGCACTTATAATAAAACTAAGGCTGTGTATTTTCTAGAAAAATAGCTGCTAATGGACAGTTTATTTGAACAGGTAATTAATAAGTATGATGACTAATTTAAGATATCGTTTTGGAAATTAACTTTATCCCAGTACAGTTTAAATGTATTTCAGAACAACTTGCAGTAGATTTGGATAATATTCTTTAAATGAGCATCTAATTCGTTTAAGGCAGGAAAAAAAGGTTATATTATACAAGTAGTTCTTAAAAAAACTGATTGCTTGTGAGTGCGCTAAAATACCTGAATAGCTCTGCAAAACATTACACAGTGTAAATAATCTCATTCAAGTTACTCGGACTCATGAACTGCGTAGATTTAACTTTCAGACATTGCTAACAAACTACCTTATGAAAGTCACATAGGAAAAGGTTCTCAGCATCTCAGTTCTCTGTGTCATTAGATGCTTTTTTGAGATCCAGGCTTAGGTTTTACTTTGTAGATAGTCTTGGCTTATGAATTGCTTGTGTACAACTGCTGTTAAATAAATTTGGACTCTATATCCTAGTAACAACCCAGACATTATTTCTAAAAGTTGACATTTGCCATGAGCAATTTCAATACATCTAGTTGTTCCTGTACAAAACCTATTTTTTTAATATCCTGCTTAAAATGTGTCTAGTTTGCAAAAATATGTACCTAACATATGTCTTTTCTATTTGCTCATCTGAAACAGTTTTAGCACAAATTAATACATAAATAGTGACTATTATTAATGTTGGCATTAGTCTGGAATAATTTGTTATACCCACTCATCTTTATTTCACATACTGATCATGCTGAAAATCAGCGAAGCATGTGAAATTGCAAACGACAAAATGGAAGCATTTGCAATTCTGTCCACTTCTGCTTATAAATTAACTGTTTTAATCTTCAAAAAATAAAGTCCACATGATATTGAAGCCAACAATATGAGTCTAGCCATGAGAAATTTGCCACGTCAGCAAATAGAGAATTATACCTGTTGTACCAAAATTTCACATAAGTGGGTCACATGATAAAGCAGCTATAGGGATGTGTACTCACTTCTGTTGTAGCTGCTTTGCACACATTGATTTGCTCACATAATGATGCTCTTGCAGTATGTGGGTTGGTGTTGGTAAGACAAGAGAAGCAGCTACAAAGAGCGTAGCTGAATTTGCTCTAGGTCATTTATGAAGCTAGTAGCAGAGGTGGAACTAGAAGTCAAACATTTTCATAATTGTGCTCCAGACCTATCAGTCCAAAAATCCTATCTAGGTGATAATATCCACCTTACATTGCAATGCCTTTCCTAAAGGGCACTAAACTCCAAGCTTGATTAATGGTGACACATTACTTTCTGTGACAGGAGCATAAGCTCTGAATGAACAATTATTTAAATGTTCTCAGCTGAGAATCATGCCCTCGTCATCCATGCTTGATGTACAAACATGGTCTCCTGACTGACTACGCTTTTGCCCATCTGTTTGGATGGCATAATGCCTGTTCTCAAGTAGGTCAAAACCTTGCCGTAGGGCATGCATGCCAGGCAACAATGGCTTTCAGTGGAAGACTGCATAACCCTGAAAGTCTTCACTTCTGCAGGAAGTCCTTCCCTTGGTGTAGAATTCCATCGGTAGCTCCTCAGGTATATATATGCATCCTCAGGTAGCTGAACAATAGTGGCAGAAAGGAGGGAATGGACTAATAGGATGGAAATGAGGTGATAAAGAATCTTTAGTTATATCTCCTATGAACTCTGAGAAAAACAGTATGATTTCAGTGTTTTAAAGGGTGGAACCCACCAGGCCAAGGGGAGAATGTGGTGTGGTCTCTGTTGTATTAGGCTTCTCTGTCTATTTCTACTCCACATATTCAGTCTTCTGAGGCTGAAAAACAGGGAGCATTGGTCAATGCACAGACCTCAGATTTCTCAAGATCACTTACTGTGCAAAGTATCACATGGACAGCAGACTGTCTTAAAATAATTCTCATTCATATATACATGATTTTAATTACTCTGACCTAAATACTTGCCTTGTTTATATCTGGTGCATAAAAAAGGAGCATACAAAATGTAGTAATGGAACTGCTATGGCTTGGTCATTGTTTAAACACTTATTTATAGACAGCAACATACCTATTTCTTTGCAGGAGATAGTAATATATCTTAAATATGTGTGTCAGCGTTGGTCTTTTCTCACCAGAGCGACAGGAGTCAGATGATCTGAGCCAATGGCGACTGTACTCTTAAGCTAAATAAGCTAAGCTCATTTAGGTCATAATAAATAATGATATAAATTTTCCATTACAAAATATTTTAGAAGCTATCATGTGTATTTTATTTTTAGCCAGTATATACTAGCATAGCAATATAAGCACAAAAATAGTTAAAGGTGTGGTTCCATTTCAATGGCTTCAGCTGAAAGTCTTTAGAAGGATTTAAACTGGGCATTGTCCAATTTTTTCCCCCCTACAATTGAAGATCTTCAATGTTATCCCAGATAGGTATTGCCTGAAATTGATACTTATATTATGTACTTGTTGGAAAAAAAAAACAACAAACAAAAAAACCAACCCAAAAACCAACCCAAAAACCAACCAACACATTAAAAGCTCCTGGAATTTAAATACTGCAGAAAACTCCATACAGGTTACAGTGCACCAATTCCATGAAATATAAGAGAATAAGCAAGGTGCCCTCTAGTGTAAAAATCTTAGCAATGCCTATTCATAGAGTATATTTCATATATATATATGTAATCAACCACTCTGTTTTTGAACTAGTAAGGGCATGGATAAAGCTAAACTTTTAAAATTCTGCTTATAATTCATAACTGATTTTTTCACTAGCACATTAGTCTGATTTATTGATGGTGAAAGCAAGTTCAGGCCCACCACCAGGAAAAATCAAATAAAACAAGAGTAAACAGCTCAAAAGTAGTTTTAGGCATATGCTGTCCTAAATAAGCCTTGGTTTCAAATATGGAATACGACTGATCCTTTTTTTGAACAGTGTCTATCCTGGTAGCCTCTGCCAATTTGTTGTGTTTCTTCCTCTCCATGCTTGCTCCATGCACTGAAGTTTGCGCTGAAGTTGCCACTTTGTGGTCTAGAATAGTCAGAAAAAGTTTGAGAAGGACCAACATCACCAGGGTTTCTGCTTAAGGTTCCTCACATACACCTTATGATGGGTCAGCTGTTCCGTTCTAGATATAATCCAACACACTCTTTTATTTAAACTGTCCCAATTCTCAGTATGAACCATGGATGCATATTTGTGTGTATCTTTAGGTGGGCAGTCCAGAGTGCTTAAACCAAGAGCCAAAGCCTCAAGATCAGTTTCACAAGTCATCTTACTCTGTAAAGTGATTCAGTACATCTGCATGCTAGCCTGGCAATCTCAAGGTAGTTGGTAGGAAATGTTAACACCTCAGATATTTCTGTGCACACTTGTGACTCAGTGCTTCTCAGAGTTATTCAGGACATAGTTGTCTTCTGAGATGATGAGCTCTTGTTTAGTAGGTTAAAAGTTAGAATAGGAGATTTGGGGTACTAGTTCTTCTCAGCTTGGATCCATAACTGTGTCACCTTAAATGAATGACCTAGCCACAGTCTGCCAGCAGCTGCCAGCTGTTGCAGTGTTTCACCCCCCTCATAGTAAAGAATTTCTTCCTAATACCTAATCTAAATTTACCCTCTTTCAAGTTAAGGCCATGCCCCCTTGTTCTGTCACTATGTACCCTTGTGAAAAGTCCCACTACAGCTCTTTTCCGGGTCCTGTTAGGTACTGGAAGGCTGAGACCTCCCAGAGCTTTCTCTTCCCAAGGCTGAACAGCCTCATTGCTCTCAGCCTGTCTTCATAAGAGAGGTATCCTAGCTCTGTGGTTAACTTAGTGGCCTCCTCTGGAATTGTTCAGCAGGACGTATGTAGCCTTTTACCCATGATGTACCAGAAGAATCTTTTTTTATTAACCTCGATGTCCTTGGCCAGATTTACTTCTGCCAGTGCTTTAGCTTTCCTAACCAGCTCCCTGGCCGTTTAGGCAATTTATCTGTATTCCTTCCAGGCTAACTTTCCTGGTTTCCTCCCTCTGTAAGCTACCTGTTCATGTTTAAGGTTTTCCAGGCGCTCCAGGTCTCCTGGTGTTCTTCCCTGTGATCCATTTTGTAGGGATGTATTTGTCTTGAGCCGGGAGGAGACAATGTTTGAGTATTAACATTATTATACTGTATTATTCCATATACCTCAGCTACATCTAAACATTCTTAAGGGACCTGCCTTCCAATAATGGAAAAAAAGGGCTAGGAAGTGCTGAGTCCTTGGAATGCATCACAATATACCTCCATGAAATAGCAAACTGCCAGAGAATCAAAAACAATTCAGAGTTATATGAACAATTTCCCCAATGGTTGTTTATAGCTGCTTCAAAATCACTTGTCAAGCTTGAAGGTACATGCAGGGGTTTGAATATTCTTAGAGCAGTTTAGAAGGACTTTACAAAATACCCTTTTGTCTGCTTTCTCTTGCCACTTCCCAGAAATAACAGGCAGCCTCCAGAGAAGTTTGAACAGTTGTGCTCAATACATTAGACCAAATGTTTCTTACTAAAATTCATGAATGTGCACTACTGGTGTCTCAGGGTACATTAGCAGTGATGGTCTTTTCCACCCAGAGAACTGCTGTGATAGACCATAGGAAATGAAGCAGCCTACTCTGAAGCACTAAGGGAGAGTTTTATCTCCCTCTGCTGACCTAATAAATGATGGTGTGCAATAGAGTTCCCAGTTTCATCAGAGCTTTCTGTAGGCTTATCTCTCCTACAACTTTAGACCACTCCCATTTTAGCATATAATTCATTTAAATTACATAGTATGGAGGTCATTCTGCAGAGGAAGAACTACAGAGGAAGCTCTAGGAAAACTAGCTCGATAAATGTTATGTTAGGGACTATGAATAATCTCCTATTATTTTCTTCCTAGATTTAATCCTTTCAGTGGTAGCATTATAATAAGGGTCACTTATGGTTTGCCTTGCACTTGTGTAATTAATACTAGGAAGGACAGAGTAATTTTACAGATCTTACAACTTCCCAGTCAGCAGGTCTGTATTTAGGGATGCTATTCTGAGATACCTAATTTCCTGTGCGCTCTGTGAAGCCTTTGGTGCCTTAGTGCAGGGTTTTGGATTCCACCCCAGTGACCAGATGCCTCCAGGTTACTTACAAAAGCTCCTGACACTTTTTTCATGTCTAGCCATTAAACCAGAGAGTTAGTCACTGTTGAACTCCAAAGGTGTTATGTCCAGTCACATGAGGTAGCTGGATGTTGGGAAACAATGTGGTGAAGAACACCTGGATGAGACAAATGAGATAATTTTTGCATGAGGAAGCAGAAAACTTATAGAGGATTTATTTTGCTTTATAAAATTCCTAATTGTAAAAATCAGAGTGGTATAGGTCAAACCCATGCAACTATATATAAACCTTCATTTAAATGTATTATTAAAGAGATTTAATAGGATTAATGTAGCAGAAACTTGAATTCAAGAGCAACTCCCTTTGAATTAAAAGTAGCTCACAGGATGTCAAAACTTTGCATAAAAATCTGAAGATACATGGTGCAGATTTTGATAACACCATGGGAAACATCTGAAATTAATCACTATTAGTAATTTTTGTAGATAGTAGAGGAACTATTGCTTGTATCACAGGAAAATCAGTCAGGCTCCTGAAAGGTTTATGACTGTCAGGCTTAATCATTCCTGGATTCACTGGGTATATGATAGATCTGATAAAATGTGATTTAGTCTCATGAAATTCTTTCAGGCCAGGTTGCTGGTACTGAAAATTGAAAATATTTGATCTGTGGCAAAAGGAGCTCTTTACAGTAAAGGTCAAGTATTAGCTGTTCTGAAAACTCTCCTACCAGGTGAAACAACTCTTTTTGTTGGTGTTCAGTAGCTCTGTAAAGTGGGGTGTCAGGGGGAATCCTGCTGTGGTTGTTATGAATAAGCAGCAATACAGACAAAAACATCTTTAAAAAGTAGGTTAAATAAAAACTCGGAGGGAGGAAGGTCTTTTATATGATCTTCCTGCTACCATCCCTGCTACTTCTGTTGCTTTCCCCCTTCTGTGCCAGAAGAGATAAACATTATAAGGTGAATCCCCATGTGATGCGTTTTTGATTGCTGTTTTATTATGTGCATCCCATTTTCAGCATATTTTTTCCTTGCTGTTTATCTCTCAGCTAAATTTGGAAAGCTCTCTGCAGGCTGGTGTTCTGTTGAATGAGCTGACTGCCTGAATAGATAAGTGACGTGATTTTGCACCAGTTAGGAGGGACTGTAAAGAAAGAGTACTGTTCTCTGTCTTGCCAAGGCCCTCTCTGCCTATATTAAATCTCGTTTCCTCATGTCACGTGAAAAGGCAAAACAAAACAAATCATCCATTCTCCAACTAATTCTCAGATTTAGCAGATAAATCATTTAGAATAAGGGAGGAAGGGGAGATGCCCCATGCTCCAAAATAATGTAATCAGGACATTGTTAACAAGTTAGACTAGAAAGGGACCAGGACAATCAGCTACAGAGATCTGCCCATAGAACTCCTCTTAGGTACTGTGTTATGTCTGAGGTGGCTGAAACCACTTCATTTTAGAGACTTGGATTGAATATGTCAAATTCTGTGGTAAAATACTCTGGATATTAATTTCTAAACAGAGAGATGTTCTTGCATTGTAATTCTAGTCTCACATATATACACTACTCTGCCAGATCAAGAGCAAAGCAAATGTGTATCTCATATCCAAAATCTTGAGATTTTGCCTTTTTTTCTCTCAACCAACATTAACCAAATGCTTATTTAAATTTCATGTACATTTTCAAAGTTGTCCAAGCTTAAGTTCGCAAAGACATTATTTCACAAACTTTTGCACAAAAATGCTTCTGCATTAAAAAATAAAACCAAACGTAACACAGTGCTAGAGAAGAGATGATGAACAGGAGGAAGTGAGAGAGAAGCAGGGCAGAGCTCTGAGGCACTTCAGCTGTGAGGATCTTGCCTGTGATACAAAAGGGAATCTGAAATGTCTTTGCCTGCCTCTTTGGCCAAGTTTAAGGAGCTACGCTTTGAAGTCTATACCTGATCCTAATGGAGGTCCTTTGGGAATCCTCTAATCTTTTCCCTTTTGGTCATACATTAACCATCTTGTGAGAACACCCTCATTTCTAGTCATCACATTTTGAGAAATACATAATATACTGCTTTCTCAGTATCTCATTTTAGATATCATTCCTATGATGTTTCCTTTATTAAGTGAAGTATCTACCATATAAATGTCACAGTTTTATATAATATTGTTGCAATTCTGTAGTACAATAAGAACAAAATGAAAACACATAACTTTCTAAAAGCATCCATTGTGACTACCACTGGCAGATATCCAAAAATCCTGTAAAAGAAACTGCTACATGACACTAGCAGCTCATAACAAGCACACTCAAATCTTTGCATAATATGTCCACTTTGAATATGTGGCTTTTAAATCTGAAAGTAGTGCTGAAATTACTTCTCCCTGATTTTTTTCTGGAGAATATCTATACATTCCCTAGGCCATTCTTGTTTTTAATAGATGAGTTTACTAACAGGAATGTTCAGTGATAAGAGGAATTTTTTTTGTTATGCAAAGCGAATTTTGTAATTATAACTGTGAATGATGACATCAGAAATTGCTTTATGTTATGTAAAGATGTAAATGAGTCCAGTTAAGGGACCAGGGATGTCAGATGAGAATACTCATACATTTCCAGAAAAACAACAACCAAGAGTTGTTAATAAAGTAATTAGAACCCCCACAACATTAAATAAATACTGAAAAAACCACTTTTCACAGATTTAAAAAACAGCAGTAGAGATATAGTGAGTGAATAATTGTTCATTATGTATTAATCTTCCTGCTGCAGTCATTTTTATTACTAATAATAGCTGTTGGGACCCCAAATTTGGATAAACTTATCCATTTGATCATCAAATAAAAGTCCTCAATTAGGCAGAGACTTGGAAAGAGTCACTAGGAACTGCTGACTAAACAGAGCTAGGATTTTGTGGAGACATGAGCCATATCTTTCACTATCTCTTCGAGAGCAAGGGCCACCCCAAAGTCACAGGAGATGTTTTGTCATTTTCCCTGTATGGTAATTGTAAGATTTCTCTTGTCTTCTCTGGCTTTTGACTCTTAAGGGCTGTTCACAAGATCTCACAGGATAAAATTGATAGTAGTAGTCTGAGACTTGAAAAGATCCAGCTCTGCATCACACTGATCTTCTAACCAGCCATCATGATGAGGAGCAGTATAACTCCTCATTGCATCATATTCAAACCAGCATCCCAAGTGATGTTTAAGGGTTGAAATTTTCCTGTGCATCATGACACACAGCAATCCACGCATGCTCTGCCAGCTCTAGAGGATTAGATCTTTCCAATTACCTAATTACTTTATCCTTGTAAAATACAATTCCAGACTGAGAGGAATGAAAGTGAGAAGATGTCTAAATGGAGAATGGTTCATGGAAGTTTTATTTTCCGCAGTAGAAAAATAGCTTCCTTTTTCTGCTTGCTTGCTTGTTTTTCAAGCCTACAGAAAACAATATATAGAATTAGAAAATTAGTTTTAAACATGGGCCTGAATTTGATTTCAAGAATGTAGTTTGCTGATAAAAAAAGGTTTGTATTTTGTGGTACAGCTTCAGACTATTCCATATTTCTGCAACCAAAAAACCCCCACATGTTCGGTTTCCACTGTTCATCAAAAATATGAGCGAAAACATAATGGGTTTTGCTAGCATGGAGCTTCCTGCTTGTCTTTGTTCCCTGTTTAATTGGTTGCCTCTTCTCCCCAGCTGCTTAAGAGATTTTTCTGTCCCTGTGGCTTTGCTCTCCGAGGCTTCACACTCCTGACTTGCTCTCTGCAGTTGTCTCCTCTGCAGCTTCACTCTGCATGTGAGCCAGAGCAAACTGCCATTGACAAATCTCTGAACACTGGGAGCTGGGATTTTTGTTTTTTCCTCTTGCTGTGCCTACATGTGGAAAAGCAAGAAAACAAGGGTGGGGGAGCATATCTGTTCGATGTTTATTCTGTTTCCCTCTCTATCCTGTCTAAATGATGATACATATTGTGCTTATAAGTGCCTAAAGCATAGCATAATCAGGGTACAGACAGTAGCATTGTACTGAAACTAAACAAATGAGACAAGAGTTTCTCTCAAAACCTTTTCAGTGATTTCCTTTAAAATATTGCCATAAATCCCCATTTGCTTCATAAAAACAACTTCTGCTGCATATCTGCAGCAAAGTTGCAGAAAGACTGTCTTAACACATTGCCAGAGGGCTTTTCTGGCTGAGCCAAACCTTGTTCATAGAAGAAAATTAAAATTATAGTCATATTCGGAGATTCTGTGATCCATGCTAAAAGAAATTACATTTAAAACTTAGCATCTCTTTGAGACAAAGCGATTTCTACTATTGGTATTTTTATTGATAGTATATTTCAAGAGAAATGCATTTAACTTAATTTCATAGAATATGGTTGCCTAAATTTATTGAGACGCAAAAAAAGTCCTGTATGCTTGTTTAAAGCTTCCTTATTGCTAATATATTTAATTTAAAATGAACAATTACCCCAAACCTGCCTATAAAATGGAATTCCTGCTTCAAGTTCTTGCTTATAAATAAGCATATTTCTCAGACATCAGCAATCATAATTTTAGGGGAAGACTGGTTACCAGCATACCAGGAAAATTTAACTATATAAACTGTCATAGATAAGGCAGGAAGTGACAGCTAATTTTTATTTCTGGGAGTAATCTTTGTATTTCAGTAGTGCAAAACAACTCCACTGTGCTGCTATATACATATCACAAGTGGTCTTGCCCTGGGCTCAGTATTGGGCCAGTCCTGTTTAATATCTTTATAGATGATTGGGATGAGGGGATCGAGTGGACCCTTAATAAATTTGCAGACAACAGTAACTTGGGCGAGCATGTTGATCTGCTGGAGGGCAGG
>VZRS01009615.1:400201-508759 GCA_013398055.1 Ifrita kowaldi | reverse complement strand
CAGGGATTTTTTATTTGCATCAGATGTATGAATGTAACAAACTTAATTGTGCCATGCCAACTTCAGTGAAGACAGGGATGTAGAGCAGGGGATTTAGAGTTTTTTGCAAGTCACTGGGTTCAATACTTAATGACAGATGATGTACACCCATTAATACTAGATTCCCAAGCTACCCATAGTCTGGTACTTTTACAAGACACAGATTTTTATAGTGACAAAAGGATCTGTAAGATTTCATGTTAGTTCACAGAAAGCAACTATGATTACTGACTGAAAAGCTAAGTGTGACACAAAACAATGCACAATCTCATTCACATTTAAAATAGTTTAGTCACTGTAACAAATGCATGCTCCTTCTAATACCTACCTTATGATATTAGCATGACCGTAAGAGAATTGGAACGCATTCCTTCTTGCGCATCAACAGGATTGTTAACTATGCTCCGGTTTGCATTTGTGAAAATAATCAATGGGTTTTTTTAGATAGAACAAATGAGGTCATAATTTGAATTTATTGGGATTTCATGAGTAGTTAAGACTGTTTTATGCTGAAAAGTATTTATGACTGGTAGAGAGCCATGAAAAAAGCAGCCACTTTGCCTAATATTGAGATGAGTTCACAGGTGACAGGAAAAAGAATTGCTAGTAAAGTGAGAATATTTGGAATGGAACCATTGACAAAAAGTACAAATGGAATTCTGCAATGCCTTTTTTGTAGTCACTTTTCAAAAGAAAACATCATGTGCAAAGATTTACTTTTTCACTTGTAAAAATGTGTTTCAGTGAAAGTTGCTTTCTTCTCTTTTATCTGCAGATTACAAAAGCATCAAGAAGAAGTTTAAATGCTGGTTTAGCCTACTCAGAACATCATCAGATTCGTGTTTCCCAGCAAGACTACAAACTATTCCGAGCCCTCTTTCTGTTGATGATCTCTTTCTTCATTATGTGGAGCCCAATAATAGTAATAATTTTTTTAATTTTAGTTCAGAACTACAAAAAAGATTTAAATATTTTGCCATCAGTTTTCTTCTGGATAGCCTTATTCACTTTTGCCAACTCTGCTGTCAATCCAATTCTGTATAATGTAGCCCATTTCAGACGTAAATGTCAGGAAATTCTTCTCTGTTGTACAGGGAACTCTGAAAGGCATGGAGCAGGTACAGAAACCACTGCAAGAAGAAGTAACCGTGAACAGCCACATTTGTCTTTCATTACCAGATAATTGTTTAAAGTCTGAGCTGTGCCACACTTTGGATTTTGTCTACGCTATCCCAGGTCACATAGGTCATTATGGTATAGTATTATGTGCCAGAGGACTAGAAAAAAAAGGTAAATATGTATTTTTAATTCCTGCAGGTAAAATTCTCTTGACTTCATTGCTTTGCCTCAGTAAGATTTGGACAATTTAATCCAATGGATTGAATTCTCCTCTTATGCTGAAATAAATAGAAATATGGCAGTGAACTTGGTGAATGTGAAATAGTTGAATAAATACTTTAAACTTTCTAGCAAAAATGTTCATCCTCAGAAAGTATCTGCTTTTTTTTAATCCAATTTTTAAAGGGAACTTGATTAAACACTTCAATAACTGACTGCCTGAACGTAGGTTTGAGCAGACTAACTGAAACAAGGTGATGAACATGTGTTATCACCAAGTAAATGACCAGTTTGGTTCCATCTCAAAACAAAAATATGGACTTGATACATGTGAATTTACAAGTAAAGAGTAAATAAATAAATGGTTAATTGTCATGTGTAAAATAGTTCTTTTTAAAAGATGCGTATTTTTATATCTTCATTAGCCATATAATTAAGTTAATTAGTGATATATAGGGTCACTGAAATTCCTTTCTCTTTTCTAAATGATTTCCAGTATTTTCTAGAGAAAATAAGATGTCCTATTTGAAAAGAAAATACACATATTTTGGGGTTTATGATAAATACTCTTTTAGTCAGAAATTGAAACCACTAAAAAAAGCAAGATTAAATTCTTAATTATCACCATGTGTCACCAGTTCAAAACAGTGCACTAAGATAACAGGCTGCTAATGAAACCAGCGTCTACATGTGTACAGATTTGCATACAATTTTCTTCCCCTGTAATCCAAGTTTATTAAAATGTTTCATTGGTTTATTAACAAGGTGAGCTACACAGTTCAGATAAATATATTGAAAATCTAAATAAAGCCATTTAAAGCATTTTCCAGAGAGCACATGATCAATGTGTTAACTTTACATCTGTGGTGCTGTTACGTGGTTTCTTTCCATGGTTGGATCTCCTTAAGAGCAAAATCCTGAAACACACAAAAACCACAGTTGTGTTTGTCAAACACTCTAGACAAAATTTAAATACATGAACTTTCACCGAATTTAAGATGCATACGTATCTCATTTCTTTAAAATGCTCTTCAGTCCAGCAGTCTGTTACTTGTAATTGTAATTACCCTCCTCTGCAGTTTGTAATTCCAAGGAATTTTCAGCTTGGAACAAAACAGGAATTCATCTAATCTGTTACACCTCTCCTGAGCATTTTAATACTTTTGTGAACAAGATACTGGGCAGATCAGTGATAAAAGAGTATCTTTCAGTGATAAAAGAGTCTATACTTTAACAAGCTTCTAGTTATTTGCCTAGAAATAATTAATTTAAGAATTTCTTTCAACAAAGTAAGAATCTCCTGACCCCCAAAACTCCTAATGGCAATAGTAAATTAGCAGAAGGAATATACCACTCTTTATTTCACAATTTTTCCTTCTAACAAATGCTAAAAGCAGATGCAGCTTTCAACTCTACTGACATGACACTGCCTTGTATTTACAAGTACCATCACTTAATATTGACACTGCCATTACACAACTTAAAGTTACATGAGCTATTACTCTGAGAGACTAACTGTCTCTTAGCTTGAGCTGTATTTGAGAAGGAGCTACCATCACAAATTCAGTGTAAGTTAGACAAAAAATGTTCATTTCTTAGGCTTCTCTTTTGTCTTGAACAGCCAGTACTGATATTTAATTTTTTGTTTTTTTAAATCAAGGTAAGTTTTGTACATCTGTTAGTTGGGGGGACACACACGGACACACACACACACACTCTCTCTCTCTCTCTCTCTCTTAATTAGCTTCAAGACATAGACAGAGTATGCACCATTAGCAACAGATACCAGCCTATTCTTGCAGCATTTACTAACATTAGTGAGAATTTTACCACAGTAACAATGGGATGCAGGTCAGTGCAGACAATTGAAGTTGGTTTGTTTGGGTAATAATTCTGTGGCTCTTAATAGCAGAATTAAAACTAAAGTAGTAAGGTTTCTAATCCACGTATAAGGAATTAAGTAAATTTTGTAAGAGTTTCTGTTATGAAGCTTCCAAGAATTTTTTTTTCAATTTAGCTCACAATCATTCCCTCAGTCCCAAATGTGCTTGCTTTGCAGGAACTTTGGCTTAATGATACTGGAGAATTCAGAATCAACTAATGCTAGGGTCCTGATCACATAAAGAGGAAAACACAAATTGCTGGCTTTAAGTTTAATTTATAGGTTGGTGCTGGGCTCATAAGCTCTGAAATAATCCGAAATAAAAAAGTACCTGGGCTCCTATTTTTCATTTGCAAACTATGGAACTCACACAGTCATATCAGCCACTGCACTCAACACCTAACATCTGAGTCTAAATTAGGATAGCAAACAAACAGTGCAACTTGGTAGATTAGATATTCGAGATCTATAACAAACTAGAGGCAGCATGACCAACTTTTAAATTATCTTAGATTTAGTAAAATATCCCTAAACATCTCATTATTTGGCTTTCTCATTTTCAGAAATTTTTATTATTGCTGGACTTCATTTGAAAAGCAGTGAATGCACGATTCAAAACACAAAAGTATCATCAATTTATATAATGACATTGTTTCTTTTCTATCCAACCATTTATGCAATCATACAAATCATTCACAGAAGTCGCTTCCATTTGCATCTATGATGTCTCTTATTCTTGACTGTTATAAATCTCAACTGACTTATGTTGTCTCCAAATTCTCATTCAAGACAAAATTTTTTTTTACGTTGTTGTCAGGCACTTTTTCTAGGTCACTGATCAGCAGTGTAAACACCACCTACTTTAGCAGATCTTCAAGGCACCCTGTTATCAGCATACTACTTTACAACATGGCCATATCTTACTCTCTGTTTATGGATCAGATGAACAAATAATAGAGCCA
Source organism: Ifrita kowaldi (assembly GCA_013398055.1). Lineage (NCBI taxonomy): Eukaryota > Metazoa > Chordata > Aves > Passeriformes > Cinclosomatidae > Ifrita > Ifrita kowaldi. Next base: position 504,538 of record VZRS01009615.1, on the reverse strand, counting down.
CAACAGCTGACTTTGCTCATCTGTTCTGACTTTCTTTGTAAGACACAGAAGTTCCTTCAGTCAATCCCAGTTTGTTCCAGCATGTCACTGAGAAAAGCCTTTAATCTTGATTTACAGATTTCAGTGATGAAAAACATACAACAGCTCTTGGTAAACTGTTCCAAAGGTTAATGACCTTTGGATTTAAACAAATGGCTGTTTATTTCTGCTCTGAATGTGTCCAGTTTAAAGTTCCATCCATTTAAATTTATTATTTCTGTGTTTGCATGTCCTTTTCTATCCAATTCCAATTGCTTGTGTGGGCAAGCACAGACTTTGCTCAGGTCAGCCTTTAACCTCTTTCTAATGAGAAAAGATCAAGATCTTTGAAGCATTCATTAGAAGATACATTTTAAAAACTTTCAATCATTTTCTCTGCTCTTCTTTGAAACTTCTAATTCATCCTCAGTACTTTTTCCATTTATGGTTGTCACCATAGCAGTTAGACCTATGCCAAGCACAACAATCTCATGTGAGTCTTGGTTTATATCTAAGAATCGTATTAGCTTTTTTACCTACATCACTACATTGGGAGTTCCCATTCAACTGATTCACCAGTCAAGTCTTTCACAGATAGCGTGTCTTCCAGGATGTGAGGTGTGGGGAGGGAGTAAGGACAGGTACTACTATTTTATTTGTTCTAAATATTCTGATTTTTCTCCTTCACTCTTTACTATTCACCATTCTGAGTGTTATTTTTATCCGTAAGCACATTATGTTTTCTTCTAGATTATTAGCATTTGGCCTTTTGTAATATACTTGAGCATAAGTGAGCAAATGTGTATCCTTCCCTGTGTTGTAAGCTCAGCCTGACTCAAGATAGGATCATGCTCCCAGTACAAGGGCTATGTCCCTCTTCCACAGCCGTTTGTGAAATGGTTGGCATGAGGACTTGTGAGAAAGGTCTCCTATAAGGTATCCTTTCCAAGACTTCTGTTTTCCCTAAAAGCCTTTTTGAAGGATTTCTCAAATAAGTTTTTGAACAAAGGCAAAGAGATCCAATTAAAACTGCCCAATTACTTTTTACTGTAACTATGAATTGTATCCTTACCATGTTTACTCACGCTACATTGATTTAATTGTTTTACAACTTGCTCTAATTACTGTATAAACTGATCTGATATGCTGCATGGAAAGGTATGCACCTTAGCTCTCCTTCAGATAAGGGAAGTAGAAGTTGGAAATAACTTACTGCAAGCTCCAGTTTTCAAAAGACAATTGTACAGCCACTAAGTAAAAGACTTCATGCATTTGATATTTAATGAACAAGAGAATCCCACTGCTTTAGTCATTAAACCCTGAAATAAAATTCTTCAGAAAAAAAAGTTCTCACCATTATGAGTGATAACTCTGTATTTTCTGTCCAAACAGAGGTCTATCTGCCTTTGTCTGACGATTTTCTGTGCACTTGGAGGCAATCCCTTGGGGTCCCGGGAGAACAAAATGGAATAGCTATCTGCACAAGTGCCATCTGCATTTAGCTGGCGGCAGGAGTAATGAAGAGCATATGTATCATAATCTGTGTCCACTACCCAGTGATCATCATCTGGAAGAAACCATAGCAAAGAAGGAAAAGTGTTAGAGACACAAGTGAAATCTAGTAAATCAGAAAGGATTGCTGCCATAACTCTGTAAAGAAAATACTAAGATGAAGATCGGTACAAATTATAACAGATTAGCTTTTCATTTATTCCTGTGTCCAGCATTTAATTCCATGTTTATTTTCAAAAAGAAAATAAAGAAGAACATGCTAGGCCTGCTCCAGATGACTCAAACCTATAAATATTTTCCTACCAGGGATGTTACTTAGACTGCATTTTTAAGGAAAAATATTATCATGCAGTTTGCATGTGTGTTAGAAGTGTATTTGCTACAAGTTCTGCCATAGACCCTCTTCTTAAAACACAGTTACAACTTCAGAGAATACTTAACTATTTAGCTATGGAACCTGATAAAAACCTGGTCACACAAACACCCTGTTCTAAAACAAGTGGGTCCGTTTCAGTGTTTGGCGTAAAACCTGACATATCTGCACCTTCCTCTCCTGGAGCAAAAGATTCTCCCTTGCAGTACATCTGCACTGGTGAAGGCAACTGTCTGTTGTCTTCCCCTTCTCTCCTGTGGGGGGACACCAGACTTTTTAGAAGGGTAGAGTTTGGGGTCAGCCAGCAATCTGAAGTACGCATGACTCAGCAGCATGTCGCGAGGAGACCTGGCAACTATTTAAGACAAATTGGCATCCAAAACATGCTTTGTAACTGTGTCTTTAAACAGAATGGATCTCCTGTCAGTTCCAAATTCTACCTGCTTCTCTTGGAAACAATCTAAGGAAAAGTCTTGAGCTACAAAGCATCCGAATCTCTACTTGGCTCAAGGAGTTAATTTTGCATAGGGTGTGGCAGATGACATAAAAATATGAATATATCTGTATGTACATATGAACGTATTTGTCTCTTAAAACAGATAAATTTCTACATTTGCAGACACAAGACCAAACAAAATAACGCTTTCTAAATCCTCTTCCCTGCTTGGCCAGCTCTGACATCAGGATTCATAGAGAACAGAAGTATCTGGTAACTGAGTTCTGAACCAAGACAAGTCTTAAAGTACTTCATCTGCCTTTCATTTCTTTCCAAACAGTGGCCTTCAATTATATTGTTGGGTAACAAACAAAATAAATACAAAGATATACAAAGGCCAGGTCTTCACTTGTATAAAGAAAGCCAACCAGCTGTCCCATATAAAAAGTAGTGATTACCTTGTTCACATTAAGGCTTGCAGTATGGTAGTTATTATGTCTTTTAGAGTGTTTAAGAAATTCAACAGTACTTTTTCCTTCCCCAGCATGGACAAACAACATAACTAGTCTTCTAAGTAGTTCTGCGTCTTCTATAATTACGTACTCACTTCCTTTCTGCAGAAAAGAGGCGACACCCCAGTACTTCATCTTGAACTTGGCAGGATCCTCTGTGTCAGTGAAAGAGCCAATCATGTCAGCACAGACATCCCAGTTACTGTAGCCAGAGACAAAGAAAATATCACATTCCAATCTAACAGCACAGGTTCAGTGTGACTGTGTGACTACCACAGGGATAGCAGGTAGGATTGCAGCAGTAGCTTAGCGAAATGGAACAAGAGGAGGATGGCAAACAGCTTACTTGAAGAGTCTGACTCTGCCCTTTGCAGTGGCAGTCATTTTTCCATTCTCATCTATGGTGAACTGGGCTACCACATTGTCCTGCAGAAATAGCCCCTCAGGATCTTTTTTTGCCATGGCATACCAGGTGCCACTGTACTGCAAGGAATTAAGAAAGGCTGCAGTTAGACCTAGAACAATTGAAACATTATAATCAGACAGTACAGAATAGGGGAGGTGACAGAGGGAAAAGCATGCAGATCTTGGACACCATGCCTCAAAGGTGTGCCTGAGAAACAAATCTAGCTGTTTCAAGAGCATAAAGCCACCAATACATCCTAGTGCAGTCATAATTTGTGGAAATACTGACTTTTTTTTGGTGATCTTATCTGTATCTGCAGCTGTCCAGTATAAGAAATACAAAATTTAGTGGAAAAAGGATAATAACTGGCAGATTTGACAAAACTATGTATATTTTTTTCCTTGCAATGGTGTCTGAAAACACCACATTTCATGGAAACAACCAAGTCAATACACTCCTTTTGCTTATACCCTGCAGTTTGAGACCAGTCTGCTAAAACTCAGTTTCTGCAGTATTCCTTTATCAGCTGCATAAGGATCCAGCATCATTGGAGGTGTGGACATCACACACTTCTGCCATTTCTCAGTATTACAGTCTGTGACTTTGAAATGTGAACACACTGGTGCTACTGAATGCCAAATTTTGTAGCCTGAAAAGAGAAGTTATGCAAGACATCACAGATCCACGAGAGAAAAGATTTACCCTGGTCTTGTTGAAGTCCTCCTTGACTTTGAAGCTGCTTACTCGGCAGTCCCGCTCCGCAGTGCTGCTGCCCAGCAAGGCCAGTGACAGCAGCAGCAGCAGCCAGGGCAGAGCTCTCTCCGTGTGGGCCATCCTGTCCCTGCAGCAAACAGAGAATATCATCAGAAACAGGCTCTGTCACACGAGTGAAGGGAGGAAGGCTGCCCCGACAGGTCGCCAGGGCATCGCACAGCTTTCCCTGACGCGTGTGCAGGCAAGGCACGTGGCTGTCCCCAGCCCACAACAGCAGGGTCCCTTACAGACAGTGCCGATCCCTGAAGCCTCTTGAGACCCCAAGTGTTGATGGTGGTGGCAGTGCCCAGACAGGGAATGCTTTATGTAGTCCTGGGGCTTTCGCAACCTGCTGAGCCACAGAGCCAGCATTGGAGAGGGGAGCAGGGAGGCGGGTTGATGCATGCTGCAGGCTGGGGCCCCTTCATTGCAGCTCTTGCATAACACCCATGGGCTCAGGTAGTCTTTGACCCTGATCTGCAGCCAAGCAGGCGCTAGAAACAAATGCCTCTCTTTGCTTTTCGTAACCCAAAAGCAGAGCTCACACCTGGGGGAAGGGGTGTGCACATGTGTGGGAAGAACAAATGGAATGAGAGGCATCACACCTCTGCAGGGGGAGAGTGAACTGCCTCCACCTCCTCTGTGATTTTACACACTGCAGTCCAAAATCCATCTTACCCAATATGCTTGACCCAGTTACAAGGTGCAGACTTGTTTCCTCCACCTCCTCCCCAAAGTCCTTTCCTCTTTTACCCTGATAAACAGTGGCAAACATAGTATTTGCAAGTTTCTGCTCATGTTTCTGAAAGCCTGGTTGCTCCAGAACCGCTTCAGGTTCTCATGACTGGTTCCCACTTGCTTCCAAAAGGCTCTCTTGGGTGCTAAATCATCCCCTGAGCAGCTCCCAGTAACAGGAACTGGGAGTCTGCACATCCTCAGGATGGTGAAAGAGCCTTTTTATGTGGTAGCAGGACTTAAGTGTGGCCTGCAAATACCCAAATGCATGTACACACCACATCTGGCCATTTTGACATTAGTTTTAAATCAGATATTCCACAATTTCTTTTCTGTTTTTGGCAAATTGTTTTCAGTTATATAAACCATTATTTTCTCCAGTCCAGGCAAGTTTTGCTGCCTCTCAGTCAATATTTGTCCTCTAGTTTCAACATCTTTAGGAAGCATTAGAGAAAATCTGTTAATTATTTTCTAGGCATGTAACCAGAGCAGGATAGGAATGATTGTTACCAAGAGAACTCATTCACCTCCTTTTTTCACCTCCCAGTTTTTTTTAAAGAATAAAGGCAGAAGCCTGTTATTTGAAAGGCCTGTGTTCATTACTTTAAAAATCAAGTAAAAATATAATTTAAATATGGAGATACCAATGCAATATAAAAAAATACTTCAATAGTAGCCAATGTACAGCTTTAACCAATTTATTCAGCATGGCCTTTCCCAGAATTTTACTTAATATTCCTTTCATACATTCATAAAATATTAGACTTTTTACTATTGCTATCCTTTACAGTCTTTTCTCATATATACTGCAAACAGTCTGATTGATTTATCTTCCTTTTCTGCTTTATGTTGGAGGCTTTTTGCACAGTGAGTATGTTTTGTTCACTTTCTCAAACATCAATTGCTCAGGCTGTTCCATGTCTGCCTTTGATTTCCTGGATAACATCAGACACTAAAAATTCCACTATGTTTAATATTAAGCTACTATTTGGAGTAAAGAACCTATTTAACACAGGGAACCAGAAGGGTGTATGCATATTAATTGTCCTGAAACTTTCAATGGTAGCTTTCCAATAAATCAACATTTTTAAACTGAGATTTTCAAATTTGCTAATTCCTACAGAGACTGAAGAGAAAAAGTAACCTATACTCTTCTGGTGACTTTTAGAATCTTGCTTCAGTCTGGGGCAATGGTGATACCAGTGATACATACACATTTTTATAAAACCTTCACCAAACACTCACTGGTCTTAATGTATGAATTCATCATACGAACAAAATCAAAATAATGGATTTTCTTTGTTCAGTGTCTCACATGACTGATAGCAATAAGATGGATTGTAGCTTAATTAATAAGCTTTGAATCTATTACTTTATTTAATACCAACAAAAGTTATTTCTTTATTCTCTGCCAATTTGTGAACTATTATCATTTCTCCTAAGGTTTGTTCTGTTCAAAAATCTGTATACTGCTTTATATCACCAGAGAGGTTCTTGCAGGATCAAATCTATTCCTATAAAGTTTTGTCAATAGCATAATTATCTATGACCTTTTGAAAGCAGTCTACAGTCGCTCATCCAGGTAAGTCAAAACCTGCTGAGATTTGATCACCTCTGAAAATCTAGGTCAGTGTCCCTGTTATACATACTGCTGTTGTCAGAAGATTTACAGACAGGAAACGAAACCAGGCATCAATGAAACAAAAATTTACTTCTGTTAATAAGTTTTAATAAGATTAGTTCTAAATGTGTGCAAGAGATATTACGGTGTCTTAAATTAATCTGATGTTATCAACAAATTAAATCAGAAACGTGTAATTTTGTATAAGCCATGGCACAGAATTTCTTTAATTGTGTACCTCCACTGATCTCTGCAATATTTGGCAACTCATGTCTGGTGGAGGTGCCAGACAGAATTAGTACTTATAATTTCCAACTCATTCAGGTCCTCAAGTCTGGGAGCTCTACAAACTCTAGACAATGCCCAAGAAAACTCTTCTTTTGACCTGTTACCATTGGGAATTTGTGGCAGTGCAGCTACGGTGAAATCACACCAGTATTTCCCAGTCAGATTTCCACAACTGCAGAAGAGAAGCTGGGCAAGTCAGAATGACATGAAGGTTACCCAGGGAGTTTGGCTCTCTGCCTCCTCTGCTTTAGCTGTATCTCCGATACTGCCTACCTGAGACACAGTCTACATTGATGAAGACCTCTCAGAGTTACAGCTGAAGCACTTCCTTGGTTCAATGGGACGAGGTTTTTAGGCAAAACAGCTGCTCTTTTGTTGGTTACATCTAGAACAGAGTGTATCGGAGGAGGAACGGAAGGTCTCTAGCAGACGAGCATCGCTATGGCAATTCAAGGGTGAATTCTTCCTCAGTCCTAAGAGATACAGCAGTGCCAGCAGAACTGTGTAAACTCATAAACAGTGTAAACTTTGCCTCAGTCAAATGTCATTTGGATTGATTGGGCTCTGGGTTTGCTTGAGAAATGATGTCAGTGAGTGATCCTCATCCAGACCTAGATATCCACCTTGCAGATTTATACTTCTCCTGCAAACTGAAAGGGACTTGGGCCAGGATTTCAATTGAATCTGAGAGGAATATGCATAGATCAAGTCAATGGTATCCAAGGATTTCTAGGTTCTGGGAAAGCTCAGACAATTATATTGAAGCGAATTATTAAAACATCGATAACATAAGTTTCATGCATGACTTCTGATGCCTGAGGCTGGCAGCGGATTATGAGTAGTACAGAAATTTTTGTTAAAGTCACTATGTATTTTTTGGAACTGTATTTCATGAAAGGGAAAGAAGGTCTTCTACCTTTGAATTTTGAAAGAGGACAAAAAAAGGCTAACTTCTGGCAGTGATTCTGCAACTGGATTAATTTCTACATTAATAGCATGTAAAATTCTGCAGTATTTTCAATTAGGTATAGCAAGGGAAAAGTACAGAGGGAAATGGCTGGAAAAAAACATTCATTGTAGGAATTATTTTATTTATGACTTTTAAAAAAAGGAAGAAACGAATCACGTTACTGTTTAAAACATTTTTAACACTGCAACTTCCAAGCTTTACATATTAAAAGAACTAAAATTTAATTTTTGTTCACAAGAATAAGTTTAGTTCTTGGGGAAAGTTGACTCAAAAACTGCTTGTAGGAAGTGGACCATCCGTTTCCAGCCAGACTACACATAGATTGAAAGAGTTTTTGCTGTGTTCTCTTGATTGTTTATTTATAGAAAGCCATTCACAAACATGGGTATCCACTGAACTCTCAGAGGCAGATTTTGCAGGCAAATGAATGACCACTGTGTGCATAGAGCACAGGATGCAAGTGCAGCCACGGTCCTGTGAAACCGGACCCATATCAACAGCAAATGGCATGAGCTGAGCCAAGGAGCTCCGTGTACTTTGTAAGGGACAACTGTGTACACTGTCGCCATCACAACTGTTCCTCTTGGTGGCAGTCTGAGTACAGAGGTCAAGGACAGAACGGAATAGAAAAGATTGCCCTTTGCTCCATGCCAGCCTGTGTACTACCTGTTTTTGTAATTTAATGACACGGCATTTTGTTTAGGGACTAAATTTACACTGAACTCTTTACAAACAGTATTTACTAACAAAACTAGCTTAAAAAGGCGCCTCTATTTTCTTCAGCAAGTCTTTTTGAGGATTGTGATTCTGAATTGAAATTTTTTTCTGGGCATATTACTAAAATGGAAACAATTTGAAACAAAGATCTAAAGTTCTCCAACAGGCTGGCCAGCCAGGTGAGAACTCTAGATTTTAGCTGAGGGAAGACACAGTCATAATGAAGTGAGTCCAGCAAAGAACCATGAAGATCACAGAGCAATAAGAGAATATGACAAAAACAGAGGTGGAGAGAGCTGGGACTGTTCGGCCTGAAAAGAAGATTTGGGGGGATCTTAACAAGGGTATCTGGCAGCAGGGCAAGAAGAAGACAGTCAGACCCTTCTCAGCAGAGCTGAATAACATTCTCAGTAATAAAAACTTGTCAGGTAACCTAAGATCACCAGGGAGTAAATGTGAGAATGGCTGAGATTAAAAGGCTGCTGCCTTTTGCCTTAGTCGGTATATACTAAAATTCATGCCAAGCTATGAAGAAATTAATGCTTTTGGTCAAAGCTGCAGTGCATCTGGCAACCCAGGTTAATCCCTACACACCAGTCTGGCCATTTACTTCAGGAAATCTCCCCTAGAGTCCATAATCTTTGTTGATTACTCATTTTGTGATCCCCCAGAGCTAATAATTGGTAGTTTTAAGAGAACATAAATATTTACAACCATATGGAAAAAGCAGTTAACTTACTATCTTCAGTGTTTATGTTTTTAAGATTATTTTTGTAAGAAAAGGGATAGAGAATTATTATAAAAGAAACATGAAGTTAAGGATATTTATAAGGGTTCCCAGAAGATACCAAGTCAGTGACACCAAAACATTTCAGTGCCAAAACCTGGCTATGTTAGGTCACACAGTACCTGTTGTAAGAACCTACAGAATCTGTTCTCATAACCTATCCATTTAGGGAAAAAAAAAAATCTGAATATTAATTTCTTGGATTATACATATGAATCTCCAATGTCCAGACAGTGACCACAATATTATCCACATCAAAAGCCATGAATGCAATTCATGCAATTGAAATAAGCACATTTGATCTGCATTTTTTCAGAAAATCTTGGCTGAACAAACCACATTGACTGCTATCAGGACAGGCAGAGACGCTGAGATACAAACACTGAGCTGAACTGGGAAACCTTATAAATGCCTTTGACATTTACGTGATGCTTGAGTCTATTTAAATAACCACGTCTGTCAGTTATCCTTCTTAGGAGTTTCCATGTATCACAAGGGCTCAGGAATGGTCTACTACTAAGAACTACCCCATAAATAGTTCAACTTCTGTAGGTACTATGAACGTCAAAGCAAATGGCATCATATGTATTAAAATCACACATATTTCTGAGTGTCTCTGAAATCAAATTAAATACAAATGGGAATTAGCTTTAATAAAGATAAAATACTCAATACTGTGGATAAAAAGGAGAGTAAAGGAGATAGAACAGAAAATATGTCATATTCCAGCAGAGAAACTTTATAATTCATGACAACATTTCAAAAAGAACTTCTATTGGTTACTGATACTTCTTTCCATGTCATTTCACACTTTACAGCGAGAGTGCAATTTTAAGAGTGAATCTAAATTAACAAAAATATAATAAGAATTGCTTTATGATATAAGAATTATTATGGGACAGCCGAGCTACATTTGAAATATTTTATTACAAAGAAAACATATCACCTTATAGTAGTACCTAATTAAAAAATTACCTTTATTTGTTTTCTCAAAGTACAAATAGTGTAATTTATCCTTTGCAAAAACAGGTGAGCATGAGGGAAATTTGGTGAAACCATGATAAGCATTTTAGGTGATCCTGCACATAGAAAAAATTATAATTAAATTATTGTAAATTTGTTAATTTACAAAAATGTAATCCCCCCCAACCTCCCTGCCCCCAAAGAAAATGATACCACTTGGTCAGGTTGCCTGTATTCACTTACTCTCCCTCCAGACACTGTCATACCACTCTATTTCACTGAATTGATGTGATCACAATATAAAGAATTGATGTTTGTAAAACTGATTTCTCATGTGTGAGAAAAATGAATGTGTAAGTCTAACATAGAAGTTAATTTTATAGAATGTTTTAGCTGGGCATGAGACAGGTCCTCTATAGACCCCTTCTATTTCAAAGCAACTACTCTGTGGAATGTTCCAAAGTCAGTAAAAAAATATGACTGAACACATAAAGCAAAAAAAGGTTACTATTCCTTCACATGATTTCATTGATGCTCTTCAAAATCCCCTTCTTTTAAAGCACAGCATGAAAAGTAATGAGCTGAAAATCAGGAAGATGATGAGAAATAATTTAACTCTATATACAATTACACACAAAATTCTTTTCAAGTTTCTACTGCTTTTAGACGTATTGATCAAATAATGAAACTTCTAAAAGACTAAGATATATGTGTGCCTTTCTTCTGCTGTTTTCTTGTAAACTCTGTGTGTACAATGGTGAGAACACTCTGCTGGGCTGCCACAAGTTCCTATCACCAGGTCACCTGTCAAGAAGATGCTGCAAACTCACACACCCACCAGGGAGGGGCCTGTCCCCCTGGCTGCTGGGGGCAGCAACCCCATCAGAGAAAAGGAGCCAGGCCAAAATGTGTTTGTGATGTGTTTGCTGATATTCATATGCCTTTTAAAATCTGTGGAGCATCTGCAGTCTGGCAAAAATTAGTGTTGTACGTAGTGTTTCATATTATGGCCAGAGGGAAAAGTAATGTTAGGTGTCATTGCACATCTATCAGTGACCTGTTCTTTGTGCTCAAGAGTATCTCTGTCAGTTGCCCATGTTGATCTGTTGATAAAAACAAATGTTGACACACTGTGGCTTCTGGCAGACAAATGATGCTGTACTTTGGCAAATACTCTTTACAAATTAAGAATTGCCAAACAGTATATGTTATATTTTCTTACACAAAGAATCTCTCATTGCTTCTGATCTATGTGGATGCCATAAACAAAACTAAGATTAATTGTATTGCAGTCCTCCTGCTGTGCTGGAATTCAGGTCTGTTTCAATGAGCACAGACCATTTACTGTCTTAGTTGGCACTTAAATTCAGCCTTCTCTCTCATGTAGCCTTGGAATGTTTGCTCCTCAAATTCAACACATTTTCCATCATTCATTTTCCATTCTTGTGTGTAACGTTGAACTTCTAATGGTAGGAAACTTTAAACATGTATAACCATGTACCTGTATCTCTATAGATATGTGATTATCTATGGTATATCTATGACCAGACTCAAGATTCCCTCTTTGCCTGATATTTGTCAGTTATTATCCTTTTTGTGCTATTCAACAGAGCAGACATCTCTGTAGACCCTGACTGAATATTTATGCTTATAGAATAAAAATTTTACTTTTTCCTCAACTCTGTTTGAATTTAATCAGTTTTCTGATTTTATTCTTTCTTTTGGGTCTCTCTTTCTGAAGAAAAAAGAAAAAAGAATAAGCCATATCTGGCTGTGCTATTCCATCTTCACCTAGGTAAACCATTTGAGCACTTAAGCAAGCTCAGACTTCTGTAAGTTCTTCAGGATTTCACCCATTTTATTAATGTATAGCTTCATGATTATTTACTTTTAGAAAACGAAATTCTACCATTTAAAAGATTCCTCCATAACATTCTGTTTTCCTGCCCTTAAGTACTTCTCACAAATACACGTGTGTACATCTGTGCACGTGTATAATGTGGGGTAAGTATCTGGGTGGAATTCCTCATATGAAGTTTTAGTAGGAAATTCTGTGTGCATAGTACAATATATATACTGTGAATGAAGGAGATATGTACAGGTATACATATCTACACATCAGACAATTTTATAAGAATTAATTTTTTAGTTTAAAATGCTTAAATTATTCCCTAAGGATTTATGAGCTAAGAATGCTCAGGGGTTTAGTGTCCTGACATCTCTTTAATTAGCAGTCTCCAAGATCTCACACTAAGAAGATGCTAAGCCAGTGCCTTCTGTCATATCTCAAGAGTATCAGAAGGCTTGGAAGCCACAGAGGAAGATGAATGTATTATGTCTGTGAGCTATACAATATGTACAAGGTATATTTTCCTTACTAGTAACAGGTTAGGACTTCTTGCTACCATTCCTGTTTTGATGGTGATGCAGTTCTAGAAGAAAGCCTAGGAAAAATCCAGCAAAAATGGGTGAGGTAAATAAAGATGCTGTTGAAAAATACTTGGAGAACAATCCCCAGTTTGCCAAGGAGTATTTTGACCGAAAAATGAGACCAGAAGTGCTGGGAAGTATCTTTAATGTGAAGCCTGGAGATGTGAAGGGAGACATCAGCTTCAAAGACATGTCCCGTCTGGAGGAGTGTGACATAATTTTTGAGTTGGTAACAGAAATCCAGGATGAAGCATGCATTATGGAAAAGATTGTGCACAAGTCCTTGCAGAGGCTGGCACAGCTGCTGGCAGCTGATCGGTGTAGTATGTTCATTTGTCGTTCCCGAAATGGTATTCCAGAAGTAGCCTCCAGGATTCTTGATATCACTCCAACTTCCAGCTATGAGCAGAATTTGGTGAAACCAGAAAATGAGACTGTTTTTCCTCTGGACATCGGGATAGTGGGATGGGTGGCTCATACCAAGAAGTTTTTTAATATACCTGATGTGACAAAGGTAAGTGACTTCTCTTGGGGAATGGGGTTCTGTGCATTTGCTTGCTCAGCTTCCTGCCCAGGGCTTGAGGTAAAAAGTCGTTCTTCAGAAAAATCTCAAACACAGGACTCCAGACATGTAACATGAGGAAAGCATCAGTGGAGGTGGCTTAAAATCCAATAGAACCACATCATGTAGCCTAGTTAGGTGTTTTCAGTGGCCTTAAAGTAGTTTTAATGTCAATGACTATAATAAGGGAGGAGAATATTAGATTAATAGAGACCATTAAATACCTGAGTTTCTGCTGAACAAGGCAGGCTTGTATTCTGTTTTCCGGTATGGGCTTGCACGTGTGCTCTGTTTTCATTCCATGCTACCACGCGTGCATCTCTGAATCATTTAATTTGCAACTTTTGTAATGAAGATGTATCCTTATTAGTAAGTGAATGAGGACCGATGAAGATGATGTCGACGTAAATGTTTGATTTAAAATGGGTTTGATTTTGAGTACATCTGGATCCAGGGATTTTGTTCAGAACCATTTTCTGTAGAAGAAAATTAATGAGTCAGAGCTGTTCTGACATTTTTGAAGTTCCTGTTGAATCTGCACTGAATCACCTTCTTTCTTTAAGGTGCTGATAAGAGTTTATTTATTATATTATTCATTCATTTTATTTATATCTTTCTTATTATTATTTCTTAAAAATGTGGATTTAAATGATGAGTGACCTAACAAAAGTTAAACACCCGTGTATGAGGTCTGCTTTAGAAACTGCTCTGAAATACATGGGGAAATGTAAATATGCTTTGAATGTGAAGATTACTTCAAAAATAACTAACCTTGCATCATCAAATGCTGGTATCTTCATTTCTTTTTAGTCCCATTTGGAAAATCTGAACATAATCGAATGGTGCTAAGACAATTATCAAGGTGACAGTCTGGATTCTCAGTATTTCCTATACAGTCAATTTAAAATTCCAGAATATTTTAGAGATAGAAACCCACTCAGTGTCCTAAGCTCCATGTAAAGAATGAAAATATTTATTCACTGCAATTATCTGTGTTTTCCAGGAGGTAAACAAAAATAATATATTTTATCATGCTAAAAGTTACAAAGGACTGCTTTTAAAGCTCAGAAACAAATAAATATTAATATATATGAAAAGAACATTCCAATATATAGTAAACTGCCTCAGATGTAAGTAGAATCACAGGGGCAAACAGAAGACTGATTGATTTGAGAAAACAAATTAGCTGATTTTCAACTGAGCACTAATACCTTTTCTTCAGTGGTTGCTGTTCTGACAAGAAGTGTCTGATTTTCTGCCTCTTACCACCACGTGGGGAGATTGGAGGATAATCTGTCCAAGTTCATAAGACTGATTACGTGAGAAAAGATCAGGAGGATCAAGAAAGATGTGCCTCCTATCAGACACTGCACTGCTTCTTAGTATCATTATAGAGAGAGCTGCCCAGAGCAGTACTAACCCAATATTTCTGTGTTTGCAATAGGATTTGTTCAAAATTTTGTGACAAATGTTATTTGAATATGCTTAAGTAACAGAACTTTTCTGTCCATCCAATTCTAATAGGTGTTTTGCGTTCATAAATTAATGTATGTCAGCTGAGTATCTGTCATTATTCAATCATTCCAAGGTAATCTTTACTTAGGCACCCATTTACTGTCTTGGGATTACTGAGGTCTACACCATTAGGCACACATGTAAAAATGCAATTAAACTATGGTCCCATTAATCTAAATTTGGTAACTAAACATCATCAGAATATTGAAATTTTATTAGTTAATTGCAAAACCCCCAGAGACTTCTCTGGGACCAAGGTTTGATATTTAAAAACAACCCTAAAGATCTCAAAAATGTCAGCGTTTTCATTCTATGTGTACAAAAAGTCAGTGTCCAAGTCCACACTCCTCACACAAGCAGAGCCCCCAGTTATATCACCAGAATCTTTATCTCCATAGCAAACCCAGAACTGCAGTTTGAGTCAGTCACATTTAAGGAGTATAATTAGTCCAAGGCAGCAGAAATATGCAGCCACTGAAGTCTTTATCACATTTTAGAAAGGGTAATTATTTTTCAGTTCACTACATATACACTTCAGTCAAACTAGATTGTCTGCTACCCAAATTCCGAACAAAAAATGACAAGCAGAGTTAAGCCAGAGAAGAATTTTGCCCCTACTGCCTTGTCAGAATACAAATTGCACTATGATTACTTCTAGTTGGCTATAGTACTTTAAAAATGTCATGTCTAGCCACTTTCTACTGTTGACACAGTCCATATCCAAACAGCATAGTGTTTTTTAAGTCTTAAGTACATGACAACATTGACAAACCCATGGTGTGACATTTTCATGCTTCAATCATCACCCCTTTATAACAAAAGTAAATGCAATAAAAGATCACAACAGCAATAAATCATTGGAAAAAAAAATTCACTCCACTTTTAGTGCCTGGTAACCAGTTCTTCAGGTATTATCTCCTTCTTCATCCTGGAAAGGTACCAATAAACGTGAGGAAGCTCCTCATCCTGACTAATGCTCCAGAAAAGAAAAGCAGAGGAAAAGATACAAACCTTCAATAATTAACTTAGTAGTCAGAACAGCCTCCTCCCCACAAGATTATGGACCTGTTGACTGTGAGAGCTAATAGCATTTAATCCAGGATTTAAGAGTTGTGAGAAACAGGAGGCCAGGTAGGACCATTACCCTAATAATTTGTCTCACATTATTCACAGGCCCTAGAAGAGCTCTTGCCTCAAGTATTACAAAGCAAAATAATAGGCTGCAAAAAATTTGATATGTCCATTAATATTCTTTAAACAGTAATTGATAACATAGACAACATTACAAAGGAGAGTACAATTACCATACATTTTTCTCCAAGGCATTATTTCCAAATAAAACTAAGCTCTACAAAAAATAGCTCTACAAGGAGTATGTCTTTTTTGGGGAATCAAAATCTCACATTGTCGGTTTATAAGAACCAATAATAAAGACTTCATATATTTGCTTTAATCCATAACCTATTTAAATTATTGCACTGTTCCTTTCAATTCAGAGGTATTTGAAGACAAGGATTTAATTAAGAACTGGAAACTCAAGAAATAATATTCTCGGTTTTAGTTGAGTACAAAATTATAAAAATTGTGAAAAAATGCTTCAAAAGAAGTGAAGGCTTTTGGATTAGATCTATAAAGTGGCCGAAATGTTTTGGTGCTGAAATAACTAGCCCTCATTTTTAGAGGTCCTGCACTGGAATTCACAACCCCAGTGAAGTGAAGAAACAAGAGACCATGGGGAATTCCAACTCAGATTAAGCAGCCAGAAGAGTGATTGTTGTGGTACCTAATTTAACCACTGGAAACCCATGGTACAAATCAACTTAAACACGTCTTCAAGTTGCAAGCATTGGTATCATCCCTTTGTAAGCTGATCTAGCTTCAGAACAGCAGCTCTACTCTTTAACCCAAGCGTGAGAGAGACTTTAATTCCAGGCCTGTCTAAACTGACAGGAGTTTCGGATTAATGTGGATGTTCTAGATCCCAGACTCCGGGCTGTCTGAGGTAGCTTTTTGCATGGGAAGAATACGCACTGTAAATGTTGATGTCTGCTCCTCCGTTTTATCTTACATGTGATAATAAACACCAGATTGTCAGAAACTCATACTTAATAAATATTAACTGGAAAAATGGAAACATGTTCCAATCTTCTATAATGGCAAAGATTTAGTCAATTTACCAGAAAATATTTTAACACAAGAACAAATTTCTATAAAGTGTGCCTTCCAAAAGAAAACCCCAACCAATTCTTTCCTCAATTTACTATTCTAAGAGGAAAGCTCCCAAAACTGAAGAAAAAATGTACGCTTAAAATTAAAATTAAAAGCTCCCTTTTATCTAATTTTCTTGGTTTTTGCAAAAAAACACTTACTATATTACAAATCCAATTTCAAGAAGTTGCAAAATAGTCACTAAATATGGCAAATAACAAGCAGACCTTTCAGTGACATAACTGAAAAGATCAATCCCCAAGTTCTGTTAAATATATATTAATTTGTCCTTGATTCAGTTTCAGAACTCTAGTGATGTTGAAAATAACAAAGTCAATTTGTTCTGTAATGCTAGTAAATTACATCCTAAAATGAAATTTACATCCCTGACCATACATAATTTTTGGAGTGTGGCCTAAGAAATGGCCAACTCATTTAGCTAATTTGGTTTCATTTTGAATCAGATTGATGACATTTTTTAGATGATGATATGTGCTTTTTATTTTCTATTCATACTCAATTATATATATCATTATGAAAAAAAACCATTTGTGAGTTGGAATTAGGCTGAGCAAGAGATAAAGCATTATAGCCCATCAATACCACCTATCAAGTGGTTAAAATTTTGAGAAATCTGAGCCAATGCAACACAATCAGTGGAAGAAAATGTCAGGAGGAGAAGAAAACACTGTAGAACTACCAGAAAGAAAACCAGAAACGTGGAGACAATGCAAAGAAATATGTGCAGTCTGAACTCATCTATCCGACACAGAACCTCCCACCCAATATGAGCAAAATAGTCATAGCTGCAAGGGGTCACAGTAACCCCTCCTTCCTCTGTGTTTTACAAGGGGAAAGAGGTGGAGGAAAACAGGCATCTGCTGTCTTGGCCCTATCACCTCACCTGCAGGATTAAGTCTTATCCCTTGTTGTGTTGGGTCACTTCAACCGCAGGCAGCACGGCAGGGAGGAGCTGCTGGAAAGCTGCCTGGGAGAAAAGGACCTTGGGGTACTGATCAGCTGCAGCTTAACATGAGCCAGCAGTGCCCAGATGGGCAAGAAGGCCAAGGGCATCCTGGCTTGGATCAGAAACAGTGTGGCCAGCAGGATCACAGAGCAGAGTTTGTTGCCCGGTACCAAGCACTGGTGAGGCTACACCTTGAATCCTGGGTCCAGCTGGGGGCCCCTCACTACAAGAAACATATTGAGGTGCTGGAGCATCTCCAGGGCAGGCTGACAAAGCTGAAGAAGGATCTGGAACCCAAGTCCTATGAGAAGTGGCTGAGGGAGCTGGGGGCGTTGAGCTTGGAGAAAAGCAGACTCAGAGGGGCTCTATCAGTGTCTACAAATCCTTGAAAGGTGGGGGTCAGCCTCTTCTCCCAACTAACAAATACTGAGATAAAAGGAGGTGGCCTCAAGTTGTGCCAGGAGAGGTTTAGATTGGATATTAGGAAACATTACTCCATTGAAAGGGTTGTGCTAGCTGGTCGAGTTAGCCGGGTGCTGGTGCTGGCTTACTGCAAATCCAGGATATGCTGCATATCTTAGGGCCTATCTGAAGAACTGATCATTGTACAGTAAATGGCTTGGTATCTCAGCTTTAAATGGAGCTAGTAGGAAATACCTGCACATGTACTACAGTTAGAGAGTTAGCAGCAGACTTCTTTTCTGTAATTTCTCTTTCAAAGCCTATTTTGTGATTTAACTGAGAGCTGAAAGTCCAAAACATTGCTCTAAAAGATAGTTTGATTCATAAGATCAGGCTCAAGTAGACTAAATATCCACATTCATGCAGTCATGGAAGCACCAAGATGTTCTCCTGGCTCAGGTATTGCAGGCCACATTTCTTGCTTATTTCTCTGTGAACATGGTTTCTTAGATATCGTGAAAAGTAATTTTCTTCATAAAAAAGAAGGAGCTTATGTTCCCAAGTGAAAATATTTTTAAAACTCTGTTGGAAACAAAGGCTTCAAAACTCCTAGCAATTATGTATAAAATAGTCAATAATGAAAAGCCTAATACTAAGCAGAATTTTTTGCTTGTATATGCAAATCATGTGAGACAGGAGTCTGTATGTACTGTGGGAAGGCTGCCAATGCATTAAAAGGTATTTTTTTCTTTCTGCTTTGCACTATCTAGGCACAGGATGGCTTGTGGTTACTGAAATTTCTGTTTATTAATAGAGACTTGTATCAAAATTTTTCTATCCTTTGCAAAAATTGCATGACCAAAGTTCTTCTTCTGTACACTTCTGATCACCACTGCTTGTACCTTCATCCTGAAGTTATTAAACAAAGTAAGACACAGCATCTGAATCCTGCTGATTCAGCTCATTTGGTGTCTACAGATTCCTTTTAAATATTCAGAAATCCAGGAGTGTCTGAAATTTTTATTTATTCCTTCATAGCAGAATACAGTACCCTAAAACCAGGAACCTGGGCCTTGCCAGGAGGTTAGATGCTCTTAGTGACGCAGAGGGACTACAAAACAAGGTCAAGTTATCTGCCTGATTTACTGGATTTTCAATGGCTAAAACAGTCAGAAGCCCAAAAACTGGAGCTCAAAACCACCCCCAAGTCCAGAATGGTTGTGTCAATAAATAATACATTCCACAGAAAACCGAGTATTTCCGTGTAATAACATACTTGTTTAGCAGGCTGCAGGACAGTATTTGATTCTCACACAGAAGAGACAGAATGCCTGGCATTTTCTCTGGATATCCGTTAAATGAGATATTCCTTTACCTTTCTCTGAGAAAAAACAGAAAACAACTCAGGGCGTTTGTTGGAAGTAGAGAAAGCATCCCCTTTCCTCAAGGGACAGTATATTCGAAAGTAGCTACACTTTCCAGGGACCCAAACACAGCCTGATACATTGAATGAGATTTATGGGGGTGGCACAGGCTGTCCTTAAGAGAATCAATTCTCTGTAAGAGAACCCAGGGCATAAATAAAATATTTAAGAGTTATTTCCAGACATTTAATTTGTTTCACTGAAATGCAGCCCTAGAAGGAACTCTAAAATGCAAACATAAAAGATGGACTGACTAAAGACTATGAAAAACAAGGGAAAAACCCAAACCCTAGTATTTTGATGAAAAATAATTTTGATAATAAAATTCTGTCTTTCTTGTTAGAGTTGTATATGCTATAAATTCAACACATTCTAGAAACAATTGCTAGAGGGAAGAGGGACAAAAGGAAATTAAGAGGAAAAATCTAAATAATAGGCAAACAATTTTAGTTCTGGCATTTCCAAACATTGTCATGCTTGATTTTATAACCTAGAAAATGCTTACTTGTTTGGGGTTTCGTTTAAGTAGATCTATGTATAATCTATGAAAGCTGGAGTTCCAGTATGTGGCATGCTGCAACATTCTCCAGCCTATCAGCAAGGAAGGTACCTTGGGATGCACCCTGCAGATCTCAACTGCCTAAGCTAATGCTGTAATTAATGGCAGCAGTGTTTGCCAGCTCTGGTGATAGACATGCAGTATCAGTGGGTTCACAAATACTTGCTAATTGCAGGGGACTCGTAAGGTTTGGGAATCTTGGTTCTGGGTGAATGTCCTGAAAACAGGGCTCCATTGGCCTCACTTTGGCCAGCTGCTGTCCCTAGCCATGATGTTAACATGTGGCCTGACTTTCCCTGGTTGCCAGGCAACTTCCTGCCTCTTGACACCCTCATTCAGCACCAACTGCTCATCACCATGAGAAACCAGAACCAGACCTGCTAAAGAAAATTCATGGAGACTCTGCCACTGACTGCATACCAGGACTTGAGTGCTCATCTGTGAAGAAGTTTGAGTACCGTTAGCAGTAAAATGTGAGGGGATGAAAATGGCTCTGTGAAGACAGACTCTAGCTATTTTAGCTGCTTAGTAGAACCAAGGCATTTCTCAGTACGGAAGGAACAACAGATTTCAAACCCCCAGCTCATAACTCACCTCATTCAGATGTATTTTCTTAATAACATAACAAAATATAACAACCCTTGACAAACAGATTTCCCTGAAAATGTTTAAATCCCTTTTTTTTTAAATTAAAGAGAACACTAAGGCCTTTCAAGAAAACACCAAGAATTTCTTTGATATGAGGAAATAAAACAGTTCTCCATGAAGCATGAACTAGCTTACCAGCATTTTTTACATTAAAAAAATTTAAAATAATAGCTTTTGCTAAACTCTCCTCAGTATTTGGTTTTAAGGATGAAAATGTAAATGTGGAGTAGTTAGTTGTGGCTCATTCGTTAGTCACATGGCCTCATTCCCACAGGATCACGCACTCAACAAAAGCAGCTCTGGTCCTATATCTTTCATCAAAAGAGCATGTAGAGCTGGGAGCAACAGGGATGAGCGTGTGTCAGACAGGAAGGAATAAGAAACAGCTCAGCCAGATGAATACTTGCTGGGGATGCTTCACTGCCATAAGTATTTTTAGCCAGGACAGGTGGTACTTTTAAATAGTGTGTGAGGGAAATGTATAATGAATTTTATTTACAGAAATAATTAAATCATAATAAATATTAACACAGCTTTGAAGTAACTCTCTAACACATAAGCCATATATGTTAGGTTCACAGGTAGTCACAAGATCATATTATTATTTCACTTATTATTATTTCCCATATTTTTAATTCCTCAGCATTATAATAAAGACCTGCACAGAACTTGGTTTCAGAAGCTATCTTCATAACCTATGCCTTGGTTAAGCTTGTACATGTAACTCTCCAAGACTGAGTTAAATAATGATAGTGGGTTTTTTTCAAGTATAAACCTACTGCACTGTGAAACAGTTCTCACAGCATTGCAAACATCAGTTATCAAACAGAATGATCATTTGCTCTTGGCATGGTAAGTAATTGTTGTGCATTTAACCTGTGATTCTTTTCTTTTCTTTCAGAACAACCATTTTTCTGACTTTATGGACAAAAAAACTGGTTACAAAACAGTCAATATGTTGGCAACTGCAATTACACAGGGTAAAGAGGTGCTTGCTGTTGTGATGGCACTCAACAAATTAAATGCCCCTGAGTTCTCAAAAGAGGATGAAGAGGTAAAATGTCACACAATAATACAGCTTTTCGTTCAACAAGTAGTTTGAGTGACTCTATCTCTTAATTTAATACTTTTGTCTTATATTTGATTTTTGTCATTTTTAGATATTTAAAAAATACCTCAACTTTATATCTTTGAGCCTAAGAAATCATCATACGTCGTATCTCTACAACATTGAATCACGAAAAAGCCAGGTATAGAAGCATTTTTTTATGATAATACTTACATTTTTGTATGAAACAATTATCATTCCCAATATTTCATATTCTTGCAAGGTTATTGAAGTAAGGATACAATCTATTTATTCTTTTTTAATTTAATAACAGTAATGCATCTTATAATTTCATTCTGGAATGCCTAGGATTCATATGTTTATGTTTTCTTACTGTTCTGAACATTATCCTCTTTCTCTTTTGTTGTAAATAGATGCTTTTGTGGTCTGCCAACAAAGTATTTGAAGAGCTAACAGACATAGAACGACAGTTTCACAAAGCACTGTATACTATTCGAATGTATTTGAACTGTGAAAGATACTCTGTTGGTCTGCTGGATATGACTAAAGAGAAGGTAACAACTATTTTTCCTACTTGCTAGCAATGTGCCACTCCTGACTTGAAGTCTCCAAGACACAAAGTTACCATGCTTTCTAACTCTTTGGGATAATTGATATGAAATCTAGCAACGTTACAAAGATTACACGCAAAATATAAGTGTGGCAAAGGATACAACCACAATAAACATAAAGGCCAATTCTGAAATATTTTTTCATATTCTTAATTCCATGTGAGAAAGGGTAGATTTGCAGGTCTGATTATTGCTTTAGAAATATCTACCTGCTAAAAGAACAATTAAGCTGTACAACTACCTAGAGATAAGATTAGCCTGCAATTTACTGGCAAACATTTCTTGTCTGGAATATAATTACCCATGTTTTCTTA
The DNA here is from genome assembly GCA_013398055.1 of Ifrita kowaldi. Lineage (NCBI taxonomy): Eukaryota > Metazoa > Chordata > Aves > Passeriformes > Cinclosomatidae > Ifrita > Ifrita kowaldi. The sequence goes on along the minus strand of VZRS01009615.1, from coordinate 481,738 downwards.
AAATTGTCTGAAATGTGACCATAGTAAACTATGTAGAAATTAAAATCAAATGGTAATCCACTGATCTGATGTTATCTATGAACACAGAACTGATCTGTTTTTCCCTTTTTCCCTTTTCCCTCCATTTTCTCAGGAGTTCTATGATGAGTGGCCAATCCGGCTGGGGGAGGCAGAGCCTTACAAAGGCCCCAAGACACCTGATGGACGAGTGAGGATATTAATTTTTCTTTTTATAAATCTTAAGTTTGACATTGAAGTTGTACAAGTCACCTAGATGTTTTTATATTTTTATATAGGAAGTCAACTTTTATAAGATTATTGACTATCTTTTACACGGACAAGAAGAAATCAAAGTCATTCCGTGAGTATTCATTGGCAGCTTGTGAATGTGTGGTAGTTAGATATTGCTGGGATAGAATAGCATGTCTATATTGTAGAAATAAATTAATTTCATTGTCTCTCAAAAGGTCACCTCCAGCAGATCACTGGTGTCTTGTCAGTGGATTGCCAACATATGTTGCTGAAAATGGTCTTGTAAGTTCATAACAAAACTAAAAACTAGAGTTTTGAATCCTGCAGTAGTTCTGATTGAACAAAAAACCCTCAAACCTCGCTATGACCAAAATCCTCCACAAAAATACCATGCTGCTTCCAGCGCCTTTGGTTCCCAGTGAAATCATTTGAATCAGTATCTTGGATGGAGACAAGGCCTCAGCACAAATGGTGAAAACAGCAGGATAATTTCCCTCAGATTGTGGTGATATTAGAGGAATAATGTCTGTGTCTGATGTCACTTTTCAGGTGTGCTAAATGTCCCCAAAAATGTCAAAGTAAGAAAATCATCACATGCAAGGTTTTAAATTTTTCTTTATTTCCTACATCTTCTTGGGTAGACGTATGTAATTCGAAGTCAGGATGTATGACAGCCGTGAGTAACCCTGTGGCATTTTTAATAGAGCCCTCAGTACTCAACTATTTTTTTCTAGAAATCTCCATGCCATTTTAAACTGGAAGTGATTTTCTTAACCATTATGCTTTTGCACTGTGAGACACTGAGGGACTTTGCCACAAACATTCAGAAATTATGTCTGTTAGAATAACCACATCTAATTTAAGAGGAACAATTTTAGCTTCTGTGGCTAGTTAGGATGCTCACTATTGTTAGCTTATAAAATAAATATTCCTTTTAAAAATATTAGGCCATATATAAAGTTTTGATTTACATTGTATTCAATTTTAAAAATGTCTCGTTTTCTTTATGCTGCAGATTTGTAACATGATGGATGCACCATCAGATGAGTACTTCTCATTTCAGGTAAATCCAGTAATGTTAATAAGTATGAATATTGGTGAAAAATATTCTAGTGCTTGCCACTAATTGGTTTTACAGTTGATTGTATAAATAATTTCTCATTCAACTGTGATGCACAAACAAAAGCTTCTTGCTACTTTGCTTATATCCATAGCTGTATTACTACTTTCAAAGAAATACACATTTCCTGATTTTTTGCTTTCCTACAGAAAGGACCAGTGGATGAATCCGGATGGGTTGTCAAAAACGTCTTGTCATTACCTATTGTCAACAAAAAAGAAGAAATTGTGGGAGTTGCTACGTTTTACAATAGGAAAGATGGAAAACCTTTTGACGAGTATGATGAACAGATCACTGAAGTAAGCTTAATAGGATTAGAGGGTCTGAGGAGCTATGTGATGTTAATAAAAATATTGCAGTAAAAAGTAATTTTTATATGTCAAAAATTTTTCAACTAGGCCATATCTAGACAAATGTCTATCTTCTTCACAAAGCGGTATCTTAAGTATCGGAGATTTTATCTCTCTTTATAAAACTGAAAATTTGTGAGTGATCATTTACATTCCAGTAATGAACAGAAATCACTTGTAATTTTACTTTTAATGCTTTGACTTTTTAATGATGGTCAGCATCTCCTAAGTAGCAGTGGGTAAGCAGGTATGGTGTGCTGCTTGCCAATGGATATCAAGCCTGCGGTCATGGCATTCATAATCACATGCACTCAGGCAAGATAAGATGCTACACAATGAAGCCAAGTCCACCCACCTGACTTAAGCTTCATAAGCCTCAAAGTCCTGTATATAAAATGGGAATATTAATTACTTAATTACTAGGCTGAGCCAAATGTCATTAGAAGCTGTGAGTGCTAACAGAACTGGCTGAGGGAAGATAAAGGCCTCTAACTAGTAGAGTAGCACCTTGCTTTTCAAAGGGCATTACCAAAAATGGGACTTTAAGAAAACTAAGTCAAATTGTCAGGTTCATTCTGTTGTCAAGGCATCATCTCTACTTTACTTGGCTTTGTTGCAGACTCTCACACAGTTCCTGGGGTGGTCTGTTTTAAATACTGACACTTATGACAAAATGAACAAACTTGAAAACAGGAAAGACATTGCTCAGGAAATGCTTATGTACCAGACAAAGGCCACTCCTGCTGAAGTTGAATCTATCCTGGTGAGTTTCTGTCCATGGCCACAAAATTAAAATAGGAAACTTACTACACAAAACCTGAATTTTCTTACTCTTTTTCGTTTTTAGAAATACAAGGAGAAATTAAATGCAAACAGTTTAGAGGAATGTGATCAAAAGGATCTCGTCAGGATTTTGGTAAGTCATTAAACTGAAAATTCTGGTGGTGTATTTATACCAGATAGCAATGTGCCCTCATCATAGAAAAAGTTGTCTATAGTGAAATCCTGACTGATACAACCAATGTTAGCTATCAGTTCCACAGGCTGTGTGAAGCTGATTTAGTAAGACATCCTCAACCTTTTCTGTCCTTCTATGTGCATACCCCACTGTTACCTAAGGGGAAATGTTCTGTCCCAAATGTACATCAACAGTCAGAGTTATATAGACATTTTCATATTAATTAACATTTAAAGTGTTAAATTTCTTAAAATATCCATAGGCACAATGCTGTATCTATAACTGAATTTAATTTATTTAATTCTGAAAATGAAAGAAGGGATATTGTTGTGAAGCCACTTTCATTCTTAGCAAAAGAACATAAGTGCTAGTGTCCAGTGGAAAAAAATTACTTTCAGGTTATTTTCCCGCATTTCCTCAGGCAGTGATCCATGACTCCACAGTGACAAAACAGATTTGACCTAGAGTTCTCTGCTCTACTCCTCTGCTACTACTAAAACAAAAATTAGTCACTTTCTTTTCCAGACTGTGCAGTCCTCTGGCTGCCTTAGCATTTCAATATAGAAAGACAGTGTCTTTTTGGAAGAAAGCTCCTATTTTTGCCCATTTAGTGCACTTCAGCAGTCCTGGAGCACAGGAACTGGCCTACTTTATCTGAAAAAACCTCAAAGACGTGCTCTGAATGAAAACACTGAATGAACTTCCACTATTAATGTATCAAAACAGAGCTAAGTTGAAGAAAAAAGGTCAAAATATACACAAATCTGTTGACTTCCAGTACCAAGCACTTCACATTTTTCCTCCTGTTACACCACATTTGCTAATGTACACATAGCCATAGGGAAAAGACCTCATGAAACTCTTTTTAGTTATGTGTATGCGCATGCTGGAATGCATTGGTGTTAATGTTTTACTGGCTTCCACACAACAGATGCTCACACAGCTTGCAAGTGGTGGAATAAAAAAACATCAACAGACAGTGTGTAGCTTCACATACCATTTGAAGGAAATTTAATTCAGCTGCATGAAAAGCTTAAAAAATAATAGACTATAAAATTTCTCTATGGGTAGAGCAAAATCTGATTATTTTGGTACAGGCTCCAAATTTAAAAACATAATACTTGTATGAATTTTTAAATCTACAAAAAGCAATTTGTCCTTTCAACATCATGGAGTCACAAATTCAAAGGTCTAATATCTTCTGCACTGCCAAGGCTACATGCAAGTGCTTTATCCTATTATAAGACCTGGAATCCCAGATAGCTAATAGGATAAAGCAGGTGTTTCTAGATCTGATGATTCACAAAGTAATAGGTCTTAAAACACCACTGGTCTAGGTTTCTTTGTCCTTGATCTCAGATCTGCATAGATATAAAGGAAAAACCCCAGGAGAAGGAAATGGATGATCAGCCTTATTGGTTGAAATATATGCATACATTCAGTTGTCTTTTTTCTTTCTCCATAAAGTGAAGACCACTTATAGACTACTTTGGAGGAAGGGAGTCATTGTGATAATATAAGCTATTTTTTGGGTTGCATCAGTCTTCCTTGAGTTAATTCTTGTTTGGATTGGAGCACATACTTTAAAATATAATATTAATCCCTAGGCTTTGAGAGAGATGAAGAGTGTTATAGAACAGTTCACTAATAGCAGTATTACCAGTTAGGCTATTCAATGTGAATCTATATCACAAATACAAAATAGGCAATTTAATCTGGTTGTGAAAAAGATGAATGTAGCCTTGAGATCAGGTTAAAAGCAGAAGAATCATAGGATTTTATACCAGGAAGGAGAATTTCCAAGGCCCAAGATTTCTAAACTAAGGAAGTACTGAGATAGTCACAACACATCGTGTTGGAATTCAGACTAGGAATTGCCCGAGGCTTTTATCTATTCACTTTGAGAAGAAAGCCAGCAGCCTCATGATTGTATTTCATAACTTAATACATATTAGCGTGTACTGACACCTGAGTCCTTTGAAGACATAGTAGGCATACTTTCCTTGAGTAATATTTCTATTGAAAAAATCAAAAAAGCTTTTCCAACTTCGCTCTTGCCAGAAAAACCCTTGGTTTTGATTTTTTCTAACAGAAAGAAGAATTACCTGATCCAAAAGATTTAGAACTGTATGAATTCCGCTTCAGTGACTTCCCTGTTACAGAGCATGGCCTGATAACTTGTGGAATACGACTGTTCTTTGAGATAAATGTTGTTGAAAAGTTCAAAGTCCCAGCTGAGGTCTGGTTTATTTTTTCTTGTTTATATTTATTTTTAAGAGAAAGAAATATAGCTGGTTTTACGTACTTTAATCTTGAAGTAGGCAATACTAAAATAATAGTGATATGGTTAACAATCTTCCATTCTCAATGAAACATTTACATATTTGTCACAAAAACATAAAACTAATCCTGAACTGTGTGAGCTAGGTAAGGAATTAAATCCACAAGCATTTATGTAAGAAAAATTTGCTGTTCCCATGTTTAATTCAATGAAAAACATTTGTTTTCAAAGAACTTGCACAATTAAATAATTTCATAGTATATTGTAGTGATTTAATGGGAATTCCTTTGTTTTGTTTCAATTAAGAGCTGTCTTACTCACTTTTGTTCCCAACAGGTCCTTACAAGATGGATGTACACAGTCAGGAAGGGTTATCGGGATATCACTTACCATAACTGGAGACATGGATTCAATGTGGGACAAACAATGTTTACTCTGCTGATGGTAATGTTGCTAATATTAACTTCACATTCATTATTTAGTTTTCTTTCAGCTCCAGATGGAAAATTCAGGAAGACACACACTCAGAGTTATTTGTTTTCTTTTACAGACAGGCAAAATAAAGAAATACTATACTGATCTAGAAGCCTTTGCCATGGTTGCTGCTGCTTTCTGCCATGACATTGATCACAGAGGGACCAATAACTTGTACCAAATGAAGTAAGTATAAGTGATCAAATACATGGAGATGTACTATTTTTAGTGGAAAACAAGCAAAAAAAAATTAAAACTTGCAAAAATACAAGGCATACATTCCATACTCATCTGGCATGAATAAGTAATTATGCTACAGAAGATTTCTGCCCCAGAGCACTTGAGGCAGCTGAAACACAAAGACAAGATGCAAAGGCAGAATCTTAGAAGGATCCCCTGAAACTACAATCCATTTTTAAGACTCTAGCTTTTTAAAATTCTAGCAATGCTTTGATTGTAGCAGACAGAGCCTCATGAACATGAGGACACAAAGAAATTAGTAAAGTAAATTAAAACCCCTAACTGTATTACTTTTTCAAGACAGGGCATAAGCAGTTTTCTGGAAACGGATTCAAGATGTGACATAGACAAGGCTCAGTTTAGAGGGAGACAGAATTTTTTTCTCTATTTTCCACTGTATAATTTGACTAGTTCAGTTGTTCCCCCCTACACTCAGTTTCCTGATATAGATCCTTTCCTGAGGTGTAATCTCCTCGTGTTGTACGAAAGTCTGAGTTAACATACTCGAATTCTACCACTGGGTCCACATGCCCAGAAGTTACACATCACAAGGTTAAAGCTTTGCAATTCATGCTCTAATATGTTCTGAGAAAATATTCTCAATTATTTCTTTGTGATTTTTACCTTGTTTGTTATGAAACAATATTAATTCATTCAAATTTTACTTTGTATTACAACCTTACCTACCATGGCGAGACCCACTCTTCTCGAGAAGAGTAAACAACCTACCATTTAGTCTTTTATGTGATCTGTGAGGACTTGTTTCCATTCCAGAGAATACATGTTTCTCAGAATGTCATGTGTATCAGAAGACTATAATTTTTGGGCTAGTTTCCACCAACAGTATCTCCAGAGTGATTGATCCTACCCCTCTGACCCTGAATACACTCCTCACATTTCAGCCTTTTCAGCCTGCGTGCTGGGGCAGTGACGCAAAGGGATTTTCTGATAATTCCCAGGGATTCTCCAGGTGACGTAGGAGAGAGAATGACAGATGCTGATTCTGATTCAATGGACTGTCTCTCATCTAAACAAGTTTAAAGGGGGTTTAAATCTTCCCACTGTGGTCTTCCCTAGCTGAAAGCCCTCTACATGAGGTCATATGCAGTAAAGCTATTTATAAAACTTATCAGGCTTTACCATGACAGTCCTAATCGCATCAGAAAGTACGGGTACCATGCAGCAATCCACCTTGGGTTATCTGGGAAACAGCTATAAGCCAAGGGAAAAAGGAGGGAAATACTCTTCCAAACATGCAGAACTCCCTGGAGCCCATGTAGGTGGGACACTTCTCCCTTCATCCCACGACCATAATCCAACACAGAATTTCCTCTGCTTGAAGCTTAATCCAGTGTCAGGGCAATGCTTTAAGATCAGGTAAAACTGAAACAACTTAAACTATCAGGACTTGTGCTGTCCATAAAACGGCAATTTTGGGGGAGTGAAGTAGCCCAAGGGCATTAGAGGAATTAAATTCTATTATATTGTTACTTTAGATTTAACTTCCAGTTAACTAGAATCCCAGGGCACATGGCCCAGTCATTACAGACATACAAGAGTTCAAAAGCCATGCCACAGAATAAACACTAAAAGATGGATGAAAGCTACTTTTAAGCTACACAAAAGGGGCATAGATTAAACAAACAGCAAACCTGAACACTCAAGACAAAATGAAGGCATATTTTAAATACCACAGTCTTTGAGTTTTGAGGCATCTTACAATGACTTTTACTTTAGTGGGCACTGAACACCCAATGCTCTCCAAGTTCCATCATTCTTCAGTCACAAAAATGAAGGGAAGTAAATTGGGTTTTTTTCTCTGCATCATACCAATAGCTAATGTATACAGATTACACTATCATAGCAATGGTTAATGTATACAGAGCAAATTATTGAACATGCAGATCAGAAGCATTTTAATCCTAAAAATATGAAACCTGAATAAAAACTATTGCCTTCAAAATTATATATATATATTATATTCTAAAGAATTGCTTATTTTTCAACAGGTCAGCTGCTCCCCTGGCAAAACTTCATGGCTCTTCCATTTTAGAAAGGCATCACCTAGAGTACAGTAAAACCCTGCTGCAAGATGAGGTATGTCATGGACCTTCTGCTCACACCAATCAACACTAAAGATCCAATTAAGTTACAATGTTCCAAATTTCACTGGGTCTCATGCACTCCTCTAGGTCCACACCAAAAAATGCTAAAATTCAGAAGTTCAAGACAAATTCTTAGGCACTTTCCACTTTTACAGAAACATCAGTGATTCTGCCTGGAACAGATTCACCTCAGATAGAAAAGCTTCTCCTCTGAGCCTTGCTCACACTCCTCAGGATTTTTCTGTTTGCACAAAATAGCTGATGTTGAAACTAAAGCAGAAAATACAATATATACATACAAAATCTTTTCCAGAGATTAAACCACTGTGCCTGGTTTATGAGGTCTGAATTCAGCAGCAGGCTCTGGCAGCTGAGGAACAAAGGGATGGAACTGTTCATGGAGGGCCCCTTGCCCTCAGGCCAGACCCACCCCACACCTTACCTTGCTAAAGAGGGCCGGGGTATGGCAGGCTCTGCTGCAGCTCCATTACCGATGTTCCTGCATTAGGCAGCCGTCCCCAGCTGCCCTTCCCAGCAGCCCAGGGTGATGCTCCCACCGCAGTCCCCGGCTCAGCTGCCCCTCAGGGCCCTGCTGCTCCGCTGGGCACCGGCCACCCTGCCCTCAGCGGCGCCAGGCTCTGGCCCGGCTACAGCAAAGGACACCATTTACAGTCTTTACTACGTATTTCGCAGGGTGATTTAACAGCAGGGCATGCACATATGCACCCCTTCCATCCCTTGTTTGCAGCAGCAGGACAGGCATCCACTTTGCCCTCATTTTCCACTCCTAATCCCTGTGGTGATGCTATTGCCTGACCTCACGAGGTCGAGGAATAAATCCTTACGCTAAGCAGTAGCACTATGTTAATAAAAAACCCAGAATGTTTATGATACGAAAACAAACACCTTTCCCTTTATTGATAGCGCTGCACTTTTTCAAATGTGATATGCCAGGGATAGCCTCCTGCTCTCGGGCAGAGCAGCTGGCAGGACCTCTGGAGGCTCTCACCAGCAGCAAAGCTGTGCCCTGGCTCACGCAGGCCTTGTATTTCTGTTAAACAAGGAAATAAAACCAAGACACTCAGAAAAATGCTGTGTGATGGTCTCATTTCCTTTGCTTGAGAAAAAGGACATTGCACTTACCATGGTAGGTCCCACACACTGCTGCAGGCAATTGTGCCAACCCAGCGTAACAGGAAAAAAAGGGGAACTGGGATGCTTTAAAAATTCAGGAAAATTAGGTTTATGGAATATGAATTCTTAATTTTTATCATTATTTTAAGGACTGTAGTTGGACAATTTTGTTACCTGTTCTGTATAGTACAAACCAAAGACAGTGTTATAAAAGGAATTGAAATCATAAACTTTCCACCTTGCAGAGTTTAAACATCTTCCAGAACCTAAATAAGCGCCAGTATGAAACCGTTCTACACTTATTTGAAGTTGCAATAATAGCAACTGACTTGGCTTTGTATTTCAAGTAAGTACTAAATTCTATATAACTTCCTACTGAAAAAAATCAATGCTACAGATTGTATAACTGTAGTTTTCAGTTGTTTATATGCAGCATACAGAGATGTTTATATGCAGAGAACAGAGCTCTATTTAACATGTTGAGCCTAATTCTTGCAAAAACCAAGACATTCTTTGTTCGATTATAAGCTTTCAAATTAGAGAATGCATGAATGTATATAAAACTTAGTATTATATAGTAGGTAGTTTCAATATACTTTTAGTTACAGCAAGCACTACATTCCAGAAGTGTGCGTTCAGTAGCCTAATCACGAGGTTGTGTGCCATGCTGAAAATTAAAAAACCCAGCAGACATCCACTGATCCCAGTGCTAAATATGCCAAAGACTCCAAATATCAATTCTATTCGTAAGTTAGTGAATTAATGTGCTTTAATAATGGGTATCTTCCTTAAAGATATGTGGAGACTTTTGTTTTATGACTGGGATAGTTTAAAGTCAGAAGACAGGTAAAAATTCAGGAAGTTGTTCAACAGCAGTTATTAAGATTTAGAGAACAGTAATTCCATTATTTCATCAATTCTGAGCACAAACTAGATTTATGAAGCAATAGCAAGACATGTTTGTATTTCTGAAAGTTCTTTTCAGTCAGGTCTTAGTAATTCTTAGGATTTTTGATGGGTGGGAGTGGCAGAGCATTTATTAGTATTTGCTTCACTTTTCCCAATTCAGTATGTTACAGGAAGTAACAAACACGTAATGCTAAAAAATAAGAATGCCACCCCAAAGAGTTTAATCTGAAGATGCAGGAAATAGGTTATTTGTTTCTTTGTCAGGAACTCTGACATATTACTTCACATGTCAGTGGTATACAGCAAAAGCTAAATGTCTGGGTTACCTGAAAAGTTTGCGTTCAACTGCAGGAAAGTGTTACTTAGATACCACGACTAGGATGGTTCTTGGGAAAGAACAGCAAAAGCACAAATATCATAAATATGGTTTTCTATTTCATTTTTAATGCAGGAACTCACATTCAGTAATATATGCTTTATTGGTTTGTTTTAACAGGAAAAGAACTATGTTTCAAAAGATTGTGGATGCAATTGAAAAAATGGAAACAGAAGAGCAGGCAATTAAGTATATATCTATTGACCCAACGAAAAAAGAAGTCATCATGTAAGTGGCTAATATTTTACTCCCTATTCAATCAATTATCAAGGACGAGATTTTAAATTAATCTGGGCACCCAAACATGCCAATTTGGACCGTTACTGTCCAATGACAATCATAACGATGATTTTAATTTAGAAACAGATGCCTACAATCTTCTTAAAATGTGCAAAATATTAATCCATTTGGCATCATAGGTATTTAAATTCCTTAAAATCTAGAACTTTTATTTTTTTATAATCATCCTAGCACAGGATAGTTAGGTTGGAAGGGACCTCTGGAGATCACCCTGTCCAACCCCTCTCCCAAGGCAGGGTGCCTTAGAGCAGGTTACACAGGAACTGGTGCAGGCGGATTTTAAATGTCTCCAGAGACTCCACAATGTCCCTGGGTAGCCTGTTCCAGTGCTCTGCTACCGTCAATGGATATTTGGTCTTTGTCATGTTGAGGTGGAACTTCCTATAGTTTAGTTTATTGCCATAGCTCCTCGCCCTGTTGTTGGGCACCACTGAAAAGGGTCTGGTATCAACCTCTTGACACCTGGAACTATACTCTTGTTTTGGTTTTTGTTTTCAAAGGGCCATGATGATGACTGGATGTGACCTGTCTGCAATAACCAAGCCCTGGGAAGTGCAGAGTAAGGTAGGTACTTTTGAAATAGACAATACTGCATTTACTCTCTGTTTTACTGCCCATTTGGTGCATGATCAATTAAAAAAAATTAACTTATTAACATTTGATACATGTTTAAGTACCTGCTGCTTCAAAAGGAACCTCTACCTTTCTGTCACTGTGAGTGTAGGTGATCCATAATGTCTCAACCACTCTACAGTCGTCAACTCTTCTCTACCTGTCCTTCCACTGAAACTGGCACAGCCGATTCTGGCAGCTGTTCTAGCTACCCTTAAATATCACTCAATTATTTCTTTGCTAGACAACTTTTGCTACTTTCCAGCTATTTTTAAGGCACAGATTTAACAACAGTATGGTTTGAATTGCGTCTGTTCTGTAGATCTTGGTGCCACTGCAAAGTAGCTTAAACACACTACAATTCTGTAATACAGTGTGGTACATAAGTACTTCAAGTACTCCAGGATTTATTGACCATCCTGCTGAAGGTCATCACTTAGCCTTACAGGAATATGTTTTAACAAAGCATAATCAAAATACAACTGCAAATACTTGCTCTTCTAAGTTATGCCCATTACAGGTATTACAAGACTGTTATGTTGCTAATGTTGCCTTGTTCCTGTTGGCAATAATCTGTTATTTATTCAGCATGCATCAAAATATTATTAGTGATAATTTGCTGGGAAAGGCCTTAAGTACAGCAGACAGTGTTGGTAGGTTTTTTCATGTTTTCTGGAAAGCCTTGTTTTATTTATTTGAATTTACTACTTTCTGCTGACAATTCCACTGAATTGTGCCCATTCAGGTTGCCCTCATGGTTGCAAATGAATTCTGGGAGCAAGGTGACCTAGAACGAACTGTGCTACAGCAACAACCTATTGTAAGTACCAAATAATGTAACTGTGTTAAGCAATATTAACTGCTACTAAAACACGGAATAAATAATGAACCATGATGCTTATGAGATCACTGTACCAAAAAGCATGATATCTACATACTCTAAACCATTGCTCTTCTGTTCTAGCCTATGATGGACAGAAACAAAGGAGATGAACTACCTAAGCTCCAAGTTGGTTTCATAGATTTTGTGTGCACATTCGTGTACAAGGTAAGAATAACTGGTTTTGTTTTCCTGCTCCAGCAGCTCTGATGGCACAATTAATGATAAGACACTGCAGTAAAAAATTCTAGACAGCTGCAGTACTCTTGGTCATGGGGTGAACAACTATCACAACCCCCATAATTTTTCAGTATTTTGTTACATCAAAGAATTGTTCCCATAGAGTAAATTCAAGAGATGTGAAGCAAATTCCTAAAAGAGGAAGATCCCAGTGAAACTTCAGGGTGCTGAGGTTTTGTTATTGCCTTGAAAGAGTGAGTTACAGAGTCCAGTCTGATTGTTCTCAGTCCCATTTAATACAAGCAAGCAACATGGATGGTTACAGAAAGTAGTTAATGGCACAGCAAAGGGAACAGGAAATACGTAATATTTGGGGCATGTAGATATGCTGTTTCTTCTGTAAGGCACTGACATGTCAACATTCTCAATCCCTGTCTAGTTTTTAATATTATCCAAAAATGTCAGGCAAAAATGTGACATGATTTTTTAACATCTTCAGAAATATTCTCATCTGCTTGGAATATATTACTGGATAATGGACTTTTTAATTGTATCCTGATACTGATAATCATATGATAAAATATCATGTATCATAGTTGTATTATATGAGTCAGCCTATCATATGTGGGATTAGGGAAGATATTAAAATGTGCAGCGTGTAATTCCAATATTTTCCTAACAGACTATGTGCACAACAGGGCATTATTATCCCAACATGGTATTTCCAACAATATGCCTTGGAATTAGATGCAATAGAAAAATGAAATGTTTTATCAGCAGTATTTCCACAATTTCAGATTTAACAATTCATCAGTGCTTACAAATTTCTAATTTACTAATTTCAATTGCTTGTACAGGAATTCTCGAGGTTTCACAAGGAAATTACACCTATGTTTGATGGTCTTCAAAACAACAGGGTTGAATGGAAAACACGAGCTGATGAATATGAAGAGAAGATGAAAGCTCTTGAGGAACAGAAGAAAAAGGAAGAAGAAGCAGCTGCCCAAAAAGGTTAAGTAACTTCTTAGGTTTTCATTTACATATATTTTTAAGGCAGTCAACATATTCTCTCTCTCTCTCAAATTCACACATGCAGTGCACTAGTGCAATATCAAGCTTTATAAGAATGGTATGCAAGTTCTGAATTAGCCAAATAAGCTTTATCTTTACTTGGAAGAGGAGTAACTTTTAAAGATGACACAAATCCAGTACATTAACCTCATTTTCTGAACTGCAGAATTATATAAAAACCACCACAAAAGTGAAGGGAATGTAACATTTCTTCTATGTAAAGACTTAAAATTGAATGTAATTAAACACTTGCTTATCTGAAATACAAGAGATGTATCAAAATTCTGTGTGGCATCAGTCCCAAATGTATTCAGGTGCTTTGTTTTCAGTTCAAAATGAAAAGCATAAGGGAACAGAGAGTATGCATTCAGAATATTAAAAAAAACAGTGCCAGTCCCCACTTCTCTTCCAAGTTTAAGACAAAGCTTTTGGCTCTAGTTCCCTACCACCAGTTTTCTGGCTGAAATACACTCTCCCACACAACAAATTCAACACTAATCTTCTGAAGACAGACCAAGTCCTAAAATTGAAAGCATGGTTCTGTATAGCATGACCTAGAAGAGAATCTGATTTTACATAAAATGGAAACCTATCACTCAAGTGTAAGAGTGAAATGAGTCAGTTACTTTTATTCTTTGTATTTCATGTGGAGCAGCAGGTCTACAGCTCTGCCAATGAACTGAGATGACTGAAAAGGTTCAAAGATCAAAAAAACATGTGTGATTAAATCAGTGATATATGGTCAGCTAGTCTGAAGAAGAAAAGTTAGTTTACTCTGTTTCACACATCTTTAAAACATAAAACAGTACTGAATAATTTATTTGTTAATCAGTATCTGTGAGAAATAGGTGAGTATTCTTCACATTTCACACAAAAGAAGCTACTAAATGCCATCCATCAAGTTACTGTCAGTATGTGAAATGGAACTAGTTATTGGCTCCTACAAAATTGATACTAGGCGAAAATAAAAATAAATGTTAAAAAAAATCAAAAAGTTGTTGAAAACTGGTTTAAAAAGTACTGCTTTGATTAAATCACATTGTAATTACATAATTTAATCAAAGCAGATTTTTGAAAGAGTTTAATAAAATGAGTCAAATATTTTGGCCTGCTCACACTGTGATACTACTTACCCGGATTTTCACAGAAATTCCACCCTCCTAGTTGCTCCCAAATTTACTTTCAATGACACTTAATTTTTTCTGAAATCATGTAATTTTATTTAAGATTCATTTATTGCTGAGAACTAGCTGATTGTCAGTATGAAAAAAGTACTTTTTCTTACACTGGAACATAACCATCTGAACTTTACAGAAATACCAGCAAAACAAACCAAACCAAAACCTGGGACCTCCTTATTCAACTTCAAACCTCCTTATACATTTGTTTTCTCAGCAAAGAATGTTACCAAAAAAAGTTACCGAAGTCAGATCCAATGCTCCTAAACATAAGCTTCTTAAACAGAAATTAAATAATCAATTTAGGAAGAGTCAAGCATTTCTACTCTCACTTGGAAGTTAGGACCATCTTACATCATTGGTATTTTGGAATCACTTAAGTCATTGACTTACGAAATATTTTCCCTACAGGAAAATACGAAACTTTACACAGGCAAGCATGGACAGACAGATTTACAGGAGCTAAGGATCTGGCCTTTGCATATCATAATTGGCAACACAAAACAAAAGGGAATTATTCTGCATCTTTTTAAACACACACTGGAATGAGGCCATGGACATTTGTGAAGAACAGATCTGACACTGTCAAATCAAGGCCATGTAAATATATGGGTTTGTTAAGCAAGTTCCTACAAACAAAGATTTGATACCTGCTGAACCATGGTGGTTTCTCTAGAACACACTGACCTGGCTATTCTTAGCCATTCAGTAGACACAAAAGAAACATGTTTGCTGAACCACTACAGTGGAAAGTTCAGAACTGAAGTAAAGCAAAATACAGTATTAAACTGAGAAAATCAAATACATAGTTAGTAACATAGTGTTGATTATATCCACAAATTACAGAGGGTAGGACACTGATTATGTGACATGTTTCAATGCAGGTGGAAAGGGTCGAAAATGACCTAGTAACATGGTGATCCACAGCTTTCAAATGTAAGTTTTAATTCTAATATTGGTATCTTACCTTAAGTCAATCTGGAAACGCAATTTATTACATTGAAAGAATCTTAACTATGACCAACGAACATCTGTGGAATCATTTGAGAGAGTGTTAACAGAATCAGTAGCTATAAATAAAAACATGAAAAGTGTCTCTCTCTCTTAATTGGTAATTACAAAGAGATTCATGCAGGGTTGGAAAAAGGTTTATGCAATTAGGTCAAATTAGTTTTTGTATCATCTGCTTCAAAAATAGATTCACAGATTATATTGCTTCACGAGTTTCTTTCTTTTGCATGGCTTGCATACCTCAGTTTTGTATGTGTGGGACAGAGTCATATATTTAAATACTGAAACTTTCCAGTAAGAGTGGTTCAGTGTGTGTTTGGTCCCTTGAGAAATGTTGGTATCAATTCCTACACTATATACACATAGGTATATATAACGTCATTGTTTCTTATTCCAATATCCCAGACAAGCAGTGAAATTTCAGAAGGCCAAACACACATAATATGCATAAAATAAAAGCAGCACATCTATTGCAAGGAATTAGAGCAGCTAAAATTAACAGAAAATACTCATTTTATTTTCCTTCCTTGTTTTTTAACAGAAGGTGCTGCTGGAGGTGGTGGAGAGGAAGGAAAATCAAAAACATGTGTAGTTTTGTAATTCTTTGTCTCAGACACTGTTCCTGCTGCAAGAAAAGACATCTAGAAAGAACTTCAATGAGCCCCAGTGGATTTCTGCTTTGCATAGAATAGTATAGATCAATCTCTTAATCCTCTTAAACATTTGCCATTTGTTGGAAATAATTTTTAATGGATTAAAAAAATGGTTACAATTAAAAGCTGGAAAAAATAATGGTGCAAAATGAGTTAACTGTGTGCTCTAGGTATTTTTTCATGTCACTCAATTTATATACAGTATTTTTATTAAAATATGTAACTTCTGACCAGAAAAAAAATAAATAATTTTGACAGATCTTATATGAAATTACTGAATGAAATCTAACGTGTACAACTCAAACCAAAACTTGCAATATTCATAACTTGGATATTTAGATTTACGTATTATGTGTATTTCCTTAATCTGTAATTCTGTCATTTTCCTTCATCCTCAATACTATATAAAGTTCTGGAGTAAAACATCTCTTTCACTTTAGGAATGCACAATGCAATTCCCTCACTCTTATCTATAAAAAGCAGGCCCACGGCACACTGTATTTTTTGCAAAATTACCAATTATAAATCTGTACATTGTAGTCATTGCAGCCTTTTGATCGTATGCAAATGGTTCTCCCACAGTTCCTAAACTGACCAGCTTTTATTGTAAAAATCTAAAATAGCAGATCACAAGCATCATACTTTACACACGAGTAAGAGTTTACTCAGATACCCACACCAGTGTATCTACAGCAGGATCTGCATTCAAGGGCATTTTAAAAGGCTCATGCACTCCCAATGCATCTCTTGCAAAATGCAATAAATTAAAGTATTTGAAAACCAATTAACTGACACCAATTTAATCTTCTGAGGGAGAAGAAAGTAGAAGTAAAGCACCTCAAAAGCCCCACTACCTGTCTTTCTACAACCAAGAAGACAGGCTGCACACAAATTAGCTCTTCACGAACACTGATCTCCCCCACCCAAACCTTTGGGACAAGTCCACTCCATACCTTCCACTCAGGCAGCCAGCTCCTCCTGCAGATGGAGGAAGGCAAATGGCCAGTATGTTAGGCTCAGATCTGAGTATTCACTGGAACCAGTTTCAAATCCAAGGACATGGATGTCAAATGCAAATCCTGCAATAGAGAAATTCAACATGCAAGTTCAATCCTGCCACTTTTCCTCCCCCTTCAAACAAAGCAGATTCACACTTTTTTTCCTCTGGAGGACCTTCTGCATCCACATGGAAGGGAGAATGAGCAACTTGCTCTACATAAGCCTTTCTAAGAACACTCTTAGCATGAATGAACAGATACTGTGAACATTTATCACTCAAAATCAAAGGAATCCACAAAAAAACTCCAAACACAACATTCTGACTCATAAATGGGTCAAATATTTTATGTAAACAGTTACGACGTAAAACTGGGTACCATGTTATTTTCTGTATTAAAAGCAGCTACTAAAGAAAACTATTTCAAGGTTGTTTGATAATGTAATTTTATCCAAACTGTATTAAATTATGTATCTAACATGTATAGTGTAACTTTTTATAACTATATTTTAAAGACCCAAAGAGAAGCTAGTTACTCACAACATATACTTAATATACAATACTTGAAGCAACAAATATAGCAACGCATTCAACAAAAGCCCCTTTGGGCAAGTTGCACACGTTTAAGCAGATTGCTGCAGATTGGATTTGACTCTCAGCCAAGCTTGCAAGATGACAGAGAATTAACCTTTAAATCCACCTTCTTACCTAAAGAAGCCTTCATGCAAGGATACGTTTATTTCTTACTCAAGGACGCCCTAAATATGTCCTTGTACTGTCATCTATTATTTAAGTACAAACTGTTCAAAATGTAATTATGTTAAGTAATACTTGTAAATAGAGTTCTCAACTTATTCATATGAGTGCATGTAAAATGTTCATAAATACACAACCATCTCTGCTGTTACATTGTCCACATCAAACACTTACTAGAAATACTTTCTATAAATATATCTACAGTGAGAAGTACTTATCAAAAATACATTTTATACAACATTAACTTTCCTCAGATTAACATGAAAACTTACTTTTAAAAAGTTTGACCTTTGTATCCAAAGTAATTTTCACCAGACAGAAAAAATATAGGCATGCTACCTATTAATGTGCAGGCTGTTTCTTTGGAAACATGACTGAATGAATGTTTAAAGATGTGTGGCAACTTGAAGAATGAAATGAATCCAGTAAGTTTCTCAAGCAATATACATGCTTTATTTGTATATTTAGGCCTACACGTGAAAGAAGGATTAACGTTCAATCAACAGAAAGGAGATCAGAAGCCACAGATAACATAAAAGTCACGTGCATCTCTAGTAGAAAGCCACACGTTGTTTTTTACATCTAAAATTTCACCAACCAACCAAATTATTCTAAGTGGAATTGCAAGACATATCGCATTAAACTAAAATTTAAAAGAAAGTCACAATAAACTGAACTTTTTAAAGGAGTAGGAGAGACATTTCAGATATGGTTTACTTAATTCAGGTAGAACACATATTTGACAAAATTTGAACTTCTCCAGTAGCATTTGAAAATACTTACAGAGACTAATACCCAAATATTGAAGTCTACATGACCAGTAAATTTAAGGATATTTATTCTTGTTTAATAAATTAAAAGTATAAACATATTAAAGTGTACAGCTTTAAACAACTCACAGAATCTTACAAAATGTTCCTTTACAAAAATGTGGCAATAACTGAAGTTTGAGATAAAATAAAAGCAGTGAACTTCCATGTTGTAATGTCAATAAACTATATTCTTGTTTGCTTAATTTTGGGTGCCATATATCTTTTGCACTGAACTGAAAAAAATTACTTCTCTTGTTTCAAGAGTATGCAGCCTACTACAAGAAACAGAAAGTTTTTAGATTTGAAGCCTTCTACAAAGACAATCTACCCAAATGGTCCATAAGAGTGACTGTAGAAAAGGTATGCTGGCAGATAGTGGTCTCTGGAAAATTATGACTCGATTTCCAGACTTCCATCTTGACAACTCATGAAGAAAAACAGCCTACTTCAATTGCAAGTTTTAGAGAAATAAGTCTTGAAAATACTCATCAAACTCCTCTTCCCTGTAACAAGAACAAAAAATAAAAGTCAGACTGTTCTGCTTTGGATTTGTACCTAGGAGATAATCTTTGTATGAAAAAGCTTTAGCAAACTTCTGATTAGAACAGTAGAAGATACAGATAATTTTGACTTACTCCCTACATTCCAATACCCTTCACCTTTCCCTCTGTGAGCCGACTCTTAGGACCTGCTGCTAAAATAATTAATGGTATAGTAGGGGGTAGGTAGCAGTGGTATGGTAGTGGCTTAACAAAGGTTTTCCCCAAGAGCTGCGTATGTCTCCTCTTTAAAAATACAATTTTAGGTTCACAACATAGAAAGAGATTTGACATAACCTTTTATGTCTGAATACTCATTGAAACACTTGGGACACCTCAGCCTTTGCAGTTCTCAAAGGACACCGCAAGTTTCAGTGTCTGCACGTCCACTATTTCAAACTAACCGTGATTTTTCATCTGCCTCTCGTAGAGGACCTTTCCAAAAGTCAGCTTCTGAAGGACCATCTTCTGCATTGCTGTTATCTGAATCTGTTGAAAAATTTAAAATGTTCATGAAATAAATTTTAAAATAATTTATCTTTTTTTAATTAGATGGTATATTGCTAGAAGCAATGTTTAATTGCAACCATGAGAATAAACAGAACACTTTGCTTTGCTTAAAAAGAAAATGAAAATGTTTTGCAATGTTAATCAATGTAGCATCAAAAAGATTCTTAGGGATCACAAACTAATGTTTTGGTCAAACATAACAACAATCATGTCAAAACACTGATCTTGACACAACAGCAATATAGCATTTTTTTTCTTAAAATTAAATAATCACAAACTCAAAATTACAATACATTTTCAATTTATGATATTAATAAATTACCTTACTTAAATCATAGCTCTTATCAATTGTGACTTATCAGTGAAAGTGTAAGAAAATACGGATTGCTGCATAACTCTTTCATATCAGTACATAGGAGTGACAACTCATATCAGAAACCACCCCCTCTCAATCTTCCAATAAGTTTCCTGACAAAACAAAGACTTCGCGCATGGTCCAAGTCATTACAAACTGCTTCAGGTCTTCCTGTATCTAACTGGGAAAGCCTAGGGGGTGAGAACATTCTTAAAAACGTATAGTAGAGCAGAGAAATCAGTGAAAACAGTTAATCACTTCTAGACAGTCTGCAGCAAGAACTGGCACGACCAGGACATGGGGCTGTTTCATCAATAAAGAAACTGGAGACTGGAATCACTGAGATACAGAGACAACCAGTGTCCAAGGAGGCACTGAATGCATCCACCTGCAAGTAGGTCTCTGAGGTACTACAGGTGGTAGCTGGAAAAGACATTCATTAAAGCCTAAGATTTATTTAAAAAAAAATTTTTTTTTTTGAGCAGAGTACACATCAGTATAACTCCCTGAAGGAAAATGTAGCAGTTTTTGTATCAGAAAAGTACTATCTTTACACAGTACACACTACACAGCATGAAATGATTAACAACGTACCTATTTTTGCACCTTCTACTCTTTTATAGAACAGCCTAACCTTTCATTCTTTTGATTATTTCCATTTTGTTATCTACCCACATTTTTATTTTTTGATTAAATGATTTCCTTCTTCAAATTCCCTAGACTTTTTCTCCAATATATGTAATTCATTCAAACCTTCATATTTCTGTTTCAGACAGCATTCTTACCTTATAAAATATTAAAACAGCTAGTAAAACTAAGATCAATGACAACTGCCTATGAAATCATACAACTTATTACAAAAACATAAATGATATTAACATACTTTACCTTTATCAGAATTATCTGAATCATCTGAAGAAACCTGATCTGTAAAGAAACACCAAATTAGAAAAAAAACCAGTAAGCTTCTCTTGGTTTTATCTGTTATCTTAAATTGTATACAGTGATATTTTAATCACAATATATTACTCTAAACACATGCATGTGCATGCACACACCACATTCAAAGAGAGCAAGTAAACACTGAAATAAAAGGGTTTTTTTTGCATGAGTGCACAGGTCATCAGTTTGAGTCTAATTACGTCAACCCAAGATCTGTGGTGTAAAAAGGTTATTTAACATTTCCAAAATGCTTTCAACCCAAAAGCCTCAGGGAATGAAATACTTCACAAACCTTTCTAGTATGCAACATCCAATGCTTGGACAAATTTCCCTTGCAGTGCATACTTTTCAAAAGGCTGTCCCTCTCTGTTAAATATAAGAAATTTATCTTTTCTCTGCATCTAAGAAATTTTACCTACGAAATTTATGTTTTTGACTACCTGTCTTATAGTCAATAAAGTTACATATCTGTATGTACAACTAAATGTATTTATCTATATTTATACATAATTATATGTCTATATCTATGCAGCTATAGCAAAACTAAGGTTCAACTGACCTATCTGAGTATTTTAATAACTGAAGTTTTAAAGTTTAAATTTACCTTTATGGGTCTTTTTCTTGGACTTCTTTTTTGCTGAACGAGATAATTTTGTCTTCTTACTTTTTGGCTCTTTAGAGCTCTGTACGGCTGTGCCTCTTTTCTTGTGTGTTTTGACTTCTTTCCTCCTTTAAAAGAGATGAATGTACACCTTCTCTATTATATGTACTTCTAATGCAACAGTAAATCTGAAGTATTTAATTCAGTCAAACAGTTGTCATTTTTTCAGACACATATCAGTAGTTAAACTGAAAAAAATTGATTCAGTTAAAAAGAAAAGTGCAATAGAAATACAAGATAAGAAAAATAATCATCAGGCTGAAGTTAAGCAAATGAAACTTCTGTGGTGGTAGAGACGGAATTCTTCCAGTCTGAGGGGTTCTGTGCTGTCATTACCACAGTATTTTAACTCTTAAGAGTGGCTTCATAAGAACGCCAGAATATTTACGCCATTTCAGGACAAATGATCCTAATCATCTCACTGAAGTTTTGCCCCAAGGTGCTTTTCATCACAATTGTAACTTATCAATAATTCAGTCCCCATTATTTTCAAAATATTTCATTACCGGTGATGGAAGTTTAGTTTGTGGGAACATTCTGGACATAGTCCTGAAAAAGAGAAAATGAGAATATTGAAGCCAAGAATTTGATAAACACAATTAACAAAACTACAAAACTAGTTAGAACTAGATCTTTCAATATAGTAGCTTTTCCTTCAAAACGCTAGTTACAATGTAATTGCAGCCACGATTGAAAAAATACCTTATGAAAGTCTTCAGTACAAACCCAGACTTTACTAAACGTGAAGGAAGATCCCAAGTTTAGCCCTGGCAACTCTTCATTAAAGAAGTATCAGTGCATGTCATGTACAGACACCGCATTTATGGATCCTTGTGGACAGATCAAATTGTTCTGCAATTATACTGAAGACCCGTAAGTCTCTTAGAGCTTTGTCAGAGACCAAGTGTTTCCACATAGATTGTCTTGTGCACAAAAGGAAAAAAAACCCCACTATTCACTCATTTTACACAAAGTAACTGCATAAACTGTGCTGAGTTTAATTATCTGATGAACATATCATCATGTACACAATACTGAATTAGAGAATCCCAGTCGAGATGTAAGAATTGAAAAGAAAATTATTTAAAGATCAAACTTTAAGAAAACACAAATATTTGAAATAAAATCAGTAGAGCTAAAAGCATGCAAGAAGTTGTCTGGTCCAAAGCCCTAAGGACTTCTAAGCCAAGTAACTGAATGAGCAATGACAATGCTGAAATTCTCCTTGCAATGCAGTATTGTCCATTAAAACTAGAAATGCTTCTATACCAAACAGTTTATAGCCGATTGTTCTAATTATATGATATGCCAATTATACAGAATGAAGTGCTCAACCTGTAACAACTTAGTCATATATGATGACAACAGCTGTTCTCCCTAAATCAAGAGCATCTTGATACTGCCATCTATGATTAATTTAACAAAATTATCTCCTATTCAGCATTTCTCATGAACTCATTATCATTGGATCTCACTCGATAGCATTCAAAGTACAAGACACTTGTCTTCTCTTCAGTGTACATATCCTTGAAGGGCTGACTTACTCAATTTCACAAGTGCATTCCTCTTTTCACCATGTTCAATGTAACCAAAATTCACTTCCCAGCTCTTCAGGCCTTCTTCCTCATCACAGTGTTTATTTCCACAGGAAAACTGACCTGTAAAGAGTCAAAACCAGCAAACCTTGGTTCAATGATTAACATTAATAGATTTGCGGTTGTTATTTCCAGTTCTGCTCAGTTTTTGCTTTTTGTTCTTCATTTCTTTCAAATAAGAAAACCCCACAAATCTAAACATAACATCTAGACTAGGGAAACAATAACAGGGAACAACAAAGCAATCAATCATACTTGTCCAATATTGCCTATCTGTGAAGAAAAAATCATAACTGTGTTTTGAAATGTATGGATGAAGGTGTACATTATGAAATAACGAGCCTAACAGTGAACTCAGAAGTTGTGATTCAGACATGTATCTTCAATGACATCAAACTATTCAAAGTACCACGTTTGTACAATATGAAGATGCCCACATGCTTTTTACATAACTAGTGTACCTGACACAATTTGTATTCTAGTGACTATCCACAAATACCTTCCTTTTAAGAAAAGGAAATCCAACTTTGTCAGAAACGCTGCATCAGCTTTAAAAGCTTCCTTTGGTTCATGATGTGAAAAGCAACACTGATTTTAAAACAAATCTGCACATAATCAATTTTGTTTACACCACTGAAGTCCCCATAATGGAGTAATAAAGATACATGTATTCCCTTTGCAAAAGACTGATTTGTATGCAGAGCAGGCAGAAAAGATGTGTATTAATAGGATCACAAGCAGGACTGTTGGTGAACGATTAACCTCAGAAAATTCTGCTTAAGCAGCTAACTAATGGATTGGCAGTGTCCTCAGATAATTCAGTTCTGTAATGAAACACCACTTGCAAAGCAAACATTTCAAGTAAAAAAAACCCCTAAAACTCTCATTAAAAAAGCAAGTTTCAAATTAATATACATTAAGGATGTTTAACCCTATGTAAGGTATAGCTATCAGTACCCTGCATCATAGCAATCTGCTATATGACCTCCTTTCAAAACACTTATGGCAACGAGTAGAAAGAAAAGAAGCTAAAGAAATAATTTGGTATTTACAATTAGTAATACAAGAGACATCTCTTCTTTCACTTATCCTAGCCCTTCTTCTTCATGACCATGCAAAGACAGCCATCAAATGCAAAGCAACCAAATGTGAGTTACTCCATTCGTGCATTCCCTTGTTACCATCCCCAAACCTTAGTACAGCGCACCGGCAGCGGCTCTCATCACCACTATACAGACACAGCTACATCAGCACGTACAATAAGT
Source organism: Ifrita kowaldi (assembly GCA_013398055.1). Classification (NCBI taxonomy): domain Eukaryota; kingdom Metazoa; phylum Chordata; class Aves; order Passeriformes; family Cinclosomatidae; genus Ifrita; species Ifrita kowaldi. The sequence continues at coordinate 457,222 of VZRS01009615.1, read as the reverse complement.
ACATGCAATGCTAATGTTAATTATCAGACAGGTAGGAATCAATGTGTTATTACATTTAATTAAAGCAATTTACATGGCTGATTTATATTTTAAAATAGCATAAAAGACCCACGGCTTTTTTTAAAGGATTGTTTGGAACATCACTCGGAGACAGCGTCCGACATCCGCGAGAGGGTTGGGTTCTCGCACCCCCCAGTGGTGAAAGAGAGGATTTATCCACTCATATTCCAATTGCTCACTTTTCATTAGGATTCCATTAAAAAGCTTGAAATATGTAATTCTGCACTTTCTCCCACATTTTAAAATATGGATTATCACATATTAAAAGTACAAAGCTATAAATTTTTTTCCTCACAAAGTCATAAAAATAATTTACTTCTCATTTAATTTTAATTATCTTGTTAAAGTATTCAATAAAGCATGTAATTGTATCAAATGTAACTATCCATTAATATAATCTGTAGTGCTGAATGCAACATATGACTACAACTACCTTTAGAGGCTTTAATCTTTACAGTTTAAGAAACCCCACCATTAATGTTCACACTTTCTACTGTGAAATACTTATTTTTTTAGAAATCATAAATACATTTCTAACTTTTTGAAATATATTACAATAGAGGTGTTTACAGAATACAGCTGTTTATAGAACTGTAACTGAGTGATACTGATCAACAGTACAACTCCATGCAATTTTCTGGCATGTGTCTCCATGATTTCTGATAACCACACACGTATGGCGACCCACCCCCAGGAACAGCAATACCTCATTCACCTCATTTTCTCGCTTGTTCAGCAAGTTGAAGAAGCCCAAGCACATCAGCCATGGAACAGGGACCACTGTGCAAAGTCCCAGTAACACACTGGTAAGACTTCACACCCAGAATTAAGCTACTGATTTAGAGACATGATTGGGAGACATGAAAACCGTTCCTACTGAAGCTTTCAAAACCAATTTAGCCTAAAATAGGTACCACAGAAGAAACTTCAATTAAAAAGTTAACGTTTTGCAAAGCAGCACTGTAGAAACTGTTAATCAATAAATTAGTTCCTGAGGAAGACTGCTGAGAGATTTCAATTACAGGTATCAAAGGCTAATGAGGCAGCAAAACTACTGGAAAAAAGCAGCTAAAAAGCGCATCCATTAAATTCTACATCTACACCAAATGCATTATGGTGGTGTTCATTACGAAACTGACCTTGTGAAAATAAACTATATGCTCCTTTAATTGTAATATGTGCCGATCAGTGTGCAATCTAAACCTATGTGGCATAAAACAGCAAAGCTGGAAGACAAGTCAATTTATTGTACGTTATAAACTTACCTGATGAACTTACCTGTACTGATAAACTTACCAGTACTTTCAAATATTATCTTACAAAATTATGTCAAAAAGCAGCAAGAGAAGCATCAAGAAGAAATGTAATATAAAATGAAAGACAGCATTACCTTTTCCTGAAATTACTTCTTTCTCATGTCGCCATCTGAATCCAAACTGTTAAGATAAGAACCAAAATTGAGTTGTGAATAGTCAACATATTAAGCACTGTAAGGAATAATTTCAGTTGATTGATGTCCTGCACGTGGCTCATCCATTTAATTCTGGTCAAGAAAAAAATTTTTTTTCTCTTTTAATTAAAAATATCTCTGCCTCTGCTCACCAGAATGGTATTTTATTTATACAAATACTTCGAATATTTTTATTTTCACAGAAAGTCCTCATGCTGAAAAACAATTACAAAAGCAAACATATTAACATTTCCAAGTGGAAGAAAAGTTGGCCTAGAAATCTGGAAATAAAAACAAAAGAATAAAATTTATTTTATTTATTGACCAGGTGTCAAACAGATTTCATTTCTGAGCAAATAGGAGACACTTCCAATCTGTTAAGCTACAAAACAAAGTACAGAGACAGCAAATAAGAAATTCTCTAGGAAAATAAGACAACAAAGGTAACATTTCCAGTCCAATGCATACCAAATAAAACTTAAATGCAGAACACCCTCCTGTGCTGCACTGCAAAGCTGACAATAGAACTGAACTATCTGACAATACAGCCATTTATCAGCCTCAAAGTTTGCAGACAAGATGCACTGTTCAAGGTTCAAAGACAACCTTGACCTAGAAAATTCTTATCTAGGGAAAATGTAAGGAGTAACAGACCCATCACAAGCAAGAGCTGTCAGAACACTCTTCCACTGTCTCTACGCAGCGTCACACCAGAGGTTCGCACTGGCATTTCCGATTAAAGGAAACACCAGTGAAGACCAAACCAGACTGGTGGTCAGCAGGTTAAGTGGCCTGGGAGCAAGGAGGATGAGTAGGACTCCAGCTCTGGGTGTGAGAGCACCTGTGAATCTCTAGGGAGAAGAGCAGGGGAGTCCCAGCCGTGTGTGTGTGCGTGTGTGTGTGTCTGCATAGCCGTGTGTGTGTCTGCATAGCCGTGTGTGTGAGTCTGGACCAGAACTGGAATGTGGCTGTGGCCTTTCAGGTTCGTATGTCTCGGGGCTTCTTACTGTTTTCTTCTGAGCTTTGGTCTTTGAGAAGGTGGTTCTGCTTATTTTTGGGATTCTCAAAAGAGACTCTCCCATGAAACTGCTCCTTACCATTTATCCGGTCCTTCACAAAACAGTGGCTTACTTCAGAAGAAAAGTTCCTAAAGAGCTCTGAGCTACAATCTCTATGCTGAGATCTTTAGAAAAATTACCTGACTAGAAGATTTTGGCTAGGAGCAGAACAATTACAGCTGCGAAAACACAGATGAGCACATATGTGCAAGTCTCAATCTGTGCAATACATATATTTAAAACATCACAGAAAACTGACCTCCAACTTCGCTTTGACTCCAACTAGCACGCTATAGAATCATAGAATCAAAGAGCAGCCCAGGTTGGAAGGCACCTCAACAGACCACCAGGTACAACCTTCCCTGGGGAAGGGAGCCCAGATGAGATTATCTATCACCCTGGGCAACTGCATCTGAAAAACCTCCAGCAATCGGGATTCCACTGTGCCACTGGGGAGGTTGTTCCAGCGACGGAATGTTCTCACTATAAAAAATTTCTTTCTTATATCAAGATGAAGCATCAACATGTAAAGCATCAACAACTATCAAGCAAAAGGCTGACTAGCTGAGAAGCTTATTATCTACCCTGCACCTCTCATAGCACCAGCACTGCAAAACAGAAGGTGGGGGGGCTAAAGATATCCAACTTCTAGTTTCTGGAAATTCAGAAAAAAAATTAAGGCAGGAAAAATCTGAAAGCACAGACTGTATTCCATCGGTATGAAGGGGATGAGCAGCTTATTTAAGACTTCCAAGAAAAAAGTCTGCTTTGAAATCCTTCTGTACCAAACATGGGCATGGATATATCAGTCATTGAGAAAAATCTCATATTTTTTTCTGTTTTTCTAAGAATATCTAAGAAAGAACTTTCATATGATCAGAATGTATTTGAGAAAAGAAAGCATAAATATTTTACAAATTGCATGACACAGCAGCTATGCTGACATGGCAATTCCAAAAATATAGGTAATGACTTAGGAGCATAAATGGGAACTGAGAGTGACCTCAAAGTTAGGACAGAGACACTTGAAGTCTGACAGGGAAATACTGTTCACACAACACAACACAAAAAGAAAAAAAAAAGAATCTGGGGCAGAACAGTTTCCCACAAAAGACAGCAAACATATGGAAACTTGGCACAGTAGCGAGAGAAACAAAATCTGTAAGCATGCTCAAGGGAAATCAGCTGGGGGGATGGAGAGGACATTGAGGAATAAGAAGTAGCTATAGAAAAATAAAATCAAATTTACTCAAAAGAAGGAGGGAAGGCATCTTCAGCATTTCAGTTTTTGCTAATTCTAATTAAATTTTTGCATTTTACTGTCCCAATTGTCTTTAGATGACTGTCATCTTTTCTTCCTAATAGAGCTAAGCCTAGTCCTTGCAAATATTTACCAGCAAATGTAATTTTCAATACCATAAATAGTCTAAAAGAACTATATAGGCTGGGTTATCACGTGCTAAAAACACCAGGACACATCTGAGTTCAGCATCAGTCTTTGGAAAATCACAATAGAAAATCAGTGTATACTCTTCTACTGAGAAGTTAGTCAGCCAAAAACTCAGAAAAAAAAAAGGCTGTTCCGCTTAAGAAGAAAACCTGGTGCTGGAATTGGGTTGTTTCTCTTAAGAAATTCTATTTATTTACAAGGCACATACAAATCCTGTTTCCACAAACAGAAAAGAACAACCAGCAAAAGATGCTGCTGTAGAATAGACTTTTCCAATATTGTTTCTGCCAGCATTCAAGTACAAAACTCTTTCAGGCTTTTTTTTAAGAGTAACATTCCATGGGTTTTTAGGCTTCATCGACTGCTCCTCTCCAAGCAACCTCTCTAGCCTTCTTTCTTTAACCCCTTTGCATTTTCTGCCTTTCACACACAATGTACCTCTTCATAAAACATCATCTGACAGAAATGTTCCTATTCTCACAGAAGCACATTTTTGAGCAGTAACAATGCTTGGATTCAAACTGCTGCTGCTTATTAAGTAACTTGACAAATTCTCACAACTCCCTTTCTACAGGAGGGGTACTAACATTCTGGTTTTACAACATATCCACAATCATAAGGCAATTTTTAAAAAGGGTATACTTCAAAAACCAAGATGATTTACACTAATGAAAGATACCTTATTCTCTTTGTATCTGGTGAGATCTGCTATACAGTATTCTTTGTACAACTTATCATAATATTTCTTTGCAAGCCTCTTCTCCCTAAAACAAAAAGTATTATTTTTTATTAAATGTAGGAGACAACACATTTCACTTTATATTGTAATGACATTAGCAAGACAAAGACAAGTTGTTTCATTAAAAGAACATAAGTTGTAGACCTAGAAATGCAGCAGATACACACTCATTAAATTAAGGAGTAATTTCCATAAAAATAAAATAAATCCATGGTACATACTAAACAGTATTTTTTCAAACTCTGCTTTCTTCAGAGTTTTTGAACAATCATTTGGATATCAGAGAATCACTATTATTTATTAGTTCTTTCTGTCATCAATTCCTTTTGGCATTTGAGCAATACTACAATATGAAAGACCTAATGATCTTTCATTTTCAAATGCATCGAAGATCAAAGAATGATCACTAAGTATGCACAGTAATTCTTAATTAGTAGGGGAAACAACAAGTTTAGTACAAGTGATCTAAAAAATAACATATCCTATAATAGTTTCAGGTACCAATTCATGTCTGCTTCATCTTCTTCATTCCACAGGAATCTATGGTTTTCTCTAATAACATCAAGATCCGTCTTGTCATTTGCTCTATAAAAGGACACACCTTTTCTTAATATAATGTAACATTAAAATGAAAATCCATCAAATAATAATTTGGTAAGCATCAACATTTTACAGTTCTGATCTCCACCTCACAGCATAAAGGAATACACAGCTATGAAATAAAACTATCAAAAATGTATTCCCTGGCATACTTGTTCCCAAATAAAAAAACTCATGGTGGAAAACAGCCACTGAAATTGTGGATGACTTGACCCTGTCTGAAAACACTTTTTATACTCTTTGTTGAAAACAGTGATGTTAAAAGGCAGTTACAGATAGCTCTAAAGAAGTTATCATTATTCTGGACAATGGATAGCAATTCTGCACATTTCAGAAGTATTTCAGACCGTTATTTTGAAGGTACTGACAGATATTTCTCAATGTACCCTCCATTAACGATCACCTGTCATCTTTCTTTTTAGATAACAAGAATAATTCAGCTCATGGTAAGTTCTTCTCTAAAAATATGAAAACAAAATGAAACAAGGCAGTTTTGTGTTTGGGTATTGCCAATTACTGTAGTTACCATTTGTGACCAAAACAATTAGTAATTTGATGCACAGTTACATCATCTCTGCCCCCAAAGCTGTAATATATATTTATCACCTTTACATAACAGGGGACCTTGGGGTCAGGAGGGGAAAGTTTGCTAATGGTTCTCACCCAGATCGTCGGAAATCCTCTATTTTGCCGCCATAGTATAAAATGTAGTCATGCACAAACTTTTTATGTCTTTCATACTGAATAAAGCAATTAAGGATTCTTTCAGAACTTATTTCCTTTTACCATAGCTTAAAACTAAAAAAAAACCCAACCAAAATATTTTTATTAAGAGAAAGACTTTTCTTCTCACAAACAGTTCAGTAATTTTAAAAAAAAAAAGGAGTGGAATTAATGCAACCCAAATAGCAACTTTTACTTAATAACCTCTCATAGAAGCTAATTTCCAAATACAGGAATTCAAGGCAATTCCATCTTTAAAAACTCATCCATCACTTATAAAACTGTCTTTCTTTATCAAAGATGCTCTGTATGCATATACACAGAAACTTGGTTCATTTTTTCAGCTGTGATTTAAACAACAGCTTCTTTGTAGTGCAGTTTTGGTTTAAAACAGGTTTGTGCTTTTCTATTATAAAAACAGTCTGGCTACTAAAATGGAATAATTTATTACATTTTTACCAGCAACATACAAATAGAAGTTGTATGATTTGGTTTGGAAATGAAAATAATGGAAAAATATTAAATGCTTCTTAGAACATTCTGGCCTCAGAAACATAATTTGAAACACATTTTGTACCATAACTTGAGCAGAATGTGTAATAACTTATTCAGAAAGTGTCTTCACAAATAAAAACTTTTTATATGGCTTCTTAGAAAAGTTTTCAATTAACTTTTATCTCAACAGCAGAAGAAGTTCCTCTGAAGAATGACTCAATATCTGGTGCTGCACTGTCACCTGATGTGTTAACTGAGAAATCCCAGTATTTTACCATAATGGATAACCTGTGCTCCATCTTCAAACTTGAAAAATGAAACAGAAGGATACAGCATCCATCGATATCAAGTGAAATCTTCTTTTTCTTGCTTCTTCCCTGTTAATAACAAACATGTTTCAGTGAATAGTGTCTTTCCATTAGGAGGAAAATGTTTCACAAAAGCAGTATGTAAAAGATACCTATCACGTTCTTCAGCTGCAAATTGCCTGTGAACCACACTGCCTTGTTTTGCTTTCTGGAATGGCTTTATCAGAAGGGCATCTTCCTCTATCCTAAAAGTAGGTGGGAAAAAGGTAGAAAAGTTAGTTGAAAACTTTTCATAAGCAATAAAATTTTCATATGCCAAACTTTGCACTATCTTGAGCAACAAAAACTGTTATATTGCTATTTTCTAAAAGAATAAAATGAAGCTTCAGAACCAAAGTCAGCTTGGACTTCACCTCATTTGCAGAACCAAATCAGAAAGGCATTTGCTTCCAGTAGGCATATAGAGGAAATTGCTTAAAACAGCAATTTGCAATATTTGTTTTTATTAATATTATCACTATAGAACCACAATGAAAAAACCTGGAAGATTCCTCAGTTTCACTCTGACATTTAAAGTCCTTTACAAATCTCAGCTACACAGCAAAATAGGAACAGGAAGGACAGTGCATTCACTGAATGAGAGTGACTGGCAGTAACCCTGTTCCACCCTTTCATACCAATGTCTCAACACCTCATTAAACAGTTCTGCCTCTTGTAGTGCAATCACAGGAATCACAAATTTAAAAGTCAATTACCATGTTGTGAACCTTACTTGTCAGTAGGCAGCTAAAATTACTTTTAGAGTTCAACAACAATAAAAAGTTGAAGATATACATTTTAGCTAGTAAAAGGTATATTTAATTAATTTCATTCATGAACTTAGGTGAAGAAGAGATTTTTCCATAATTATCAGCGGGCAGAAAGAATGGAAATCAGAAACCTGAAGAAAGCAAGCCAGGGAATTTGTTTCTAGCCATGGAATATAGGACTCGAGAAACTAAGGGTATCATTTACTCAAAAGCACAAAATTCCCATAAGGAGGCTCTATAAAACAGCAATTTGGAGAGAATTTAAGACTGCTATTTTCCTTACAGTGAACATAAATACCATGATAGAGCAAGAAAAGGAACCCACATAAGAGCCCTACTGGGAATCAGCAGTGGTGTGCCAGAACAAGGATAATGACGGTATTTTTGAAAGGCTCCTGATGGTTAGTTAATATTCCACCTAGAAAGTGGAATGGTAGAATGTGCAATGGCATTTAAATAAAATGAAATCTGAACAAAACCAGTCACTATTTTAACGGAGAACAGCTATATTTATAAAATAAATGAAATGGCACAATGGCTACTATTCCAAAGATCAAAACATGATTTTTTTTTCTCCCAGAATGCAATCAGACACTACAAAACTCATTATTTCGATTCTTCTTTAAAGGAAAAATATGCAAGAGTCCTAGGAAAGTTTCCAGAAAGTCCTCTTAAATACAGTCTAATAAAAGAGCAAGGGAGAGACAGGAAAAAGTAAGAAAAGCATATGCCAAATGTAGGCCAAATGTTAAGTATGGTGCAGAAAGTGTCAAGGAATTAAAATAGAAAAGCAAAATAAATACATAAATAAATACTAATCGTTACCATACAGTAAGATCAGACTACAAAATTCCAGGTCACTAACTGTGCAAACCATTGCAAGTATTGGCCAAGGTCATCTCAAATAAGAGATGTCCAGGTACATTTCAAGGATTGATCACAACACAATTTACCAATTCCCAGGTCTCTTCACAAATTAAATAATAAAGAAGTAGCATCAGTTATCCACTTTATATCTCTATGTGATTTCTATCTACAAAGCCTGCTACCACTTGGCCTGTTTTGTCTTGCTCTCCTAGCAGTTCCATTTGTTCTGATGGATCACGGTGATGTGAACAGTGCTGCCAAAACCCAGCAGTGGATACTAATGCTTGGAAAAACAAAACACTCTGCTCCAAGAATTGAGGGGCAAATATGCAGCAGATGGAGATGGCAGAACAGATCTTAATCAGCTGCCTCTAGGAGATGACAAGCTTTGGCAAGCTGGAGGTGAGGAGATGCAGAAATCAAAGAGATTGATTTTTTCAAAAACCATTTCAACCTCAGACCTTACATACAACCGCATCGTCTTCTATGCACACTAAGAGGCCATTTGTATAAAATACATATTGCAAAGTGTTAATTCTGCACTACATTACCTTTTAGTCTTTTGCAGAGACTTCTCTCCACTCTCCTCATCACTAAAATCAGAATCATAGCCTCCATGGCCACGTGCCTGAAAATAATAGACCAGTCAATATATCTGCTAATATAATATGGATATGGCATAATTACAAATCAGTACTGTCCATCATGCATAAATAAAAAAGAGAAAGACAGAGAGCAAGCGAACAAGCACAAATTCTCACATGTCTAAGCCAAACAAAATTCCACAGACAATGGAACTTTGTCTGTGGAATATTCCAGATAATACAGGGCAAAGAAAGATCACTTTATAAAATAGATCACTTTACAAATAATTTATATGCCTATGCCCTCATATTTCATTTTTATATAGATGCAGAAAACTACAAGTGTGATAAATACTTTGAGTTTTTATTTTCTGAACAATGTTCCTTACATAAGAGAAAGGTGAATATTTTCCCAAGGAGCTAGTCTTTAAGGGGGCTGGAGGACAGCAAGTGATATTCCTACATAATAAATGAAGAAAAATGGGAATAAAAGTTTCTTGGGCTATGATACAGCATTTTAGATCATTAGATCTTATACTGGCAGCTGGAAATCTGATTGAAACAATAACTAAAATACAAAACAACAGTATGCCTGCAGAAATGCATCGCCTCATCAGCACAACGTTCCTAGCAGAAAATGAAACCTTTTCCACACACTTTGGGACTGCAATGTCAAATTAACACCTGTAAGAAAACCAAAATATCCATATAGCAGTGCTTTCAAATGACCAAGCAACTGACTGATGCCCAGACTTACCACCTCCATTTTTCAAGGCACATTTCCATGTTCAATTCCTTCAGAAGAAGCAGTGGCTTAAGTAGATCCCATCTCCTCTCCCTCACTCCTACTCTGGTACCTTCCTTCCAAGTGCTCAGTTACAATTGTGAAAGTACACATGAACCAGATCACACAATTCACCCAAGTTACAAAGGAACTTACGCAAAAAAAAATTATTTTAACCCAGGTAAGTTTCCTTACAGCTCATCCGGAGTCCCCACAACCTACACCAGCCAGCTGAAGGGGCAGCACAGGGAGAGAGCAGCCAGAGCTGGGAACTGCATAAACCAGCACTGACTCCAAACAAGCTTTTACACAACTGAGGCAAAAACAAGAGGGATGGTTATTAATATATCTGCATGTGGAAAGGTTCAACACATACTACCTAAGTATCTTGGTAAGTGAGACTGTGGGTAAGAAAAGACAATGGATTAGAAAACAAGCACGTTTGATTCAGCTGATTCTTACATTACCTATAATCATATTCCTCCTCAGCCAAAGAGCTGAGAAAAACAAAACCTGCAAAAAAGACACAACTCCTCAGGATGATTTTGATGAGCTGCCTTCTTTCGATGCAAATGCCTCGCAGAAATGCCATGCTGAAGAGTCAGCTGTATCCTCTACTGACACCAACAACTGGTGTGTATCGTGCACAGTATGTAAAACAGTATCTTCTCAAACTGACAGTGATGGACTGTTTTTCAGATTTTTAAAAATTATTTTATTGCTATTATTATTAAAAATTATTATTAATAATAATAAAAATACTGTAATGTTCCTTCCACTCTTCTGGATGCTTCTGAAGAACACATAACTCTCCTATACATATATATTTGAGCAAAAGCAAATCAGAACCTTCTTCTGAACTGTCTTCTATTTCCCAGGAGAAATAAAAATTGTCCATTACTAAACAAAACAGAAACAAACAAAAAAACCAGACAACCCCCCGAAGCAAAACAAACAAAACCCCAAACCAAACAAACAAGTGCAGCAGATGTCTGCCATAAATGGTCCTCATGCACTGGCAAAAAAGCAGCAACGATGTAGTCTCATGGCTAGCTGGTTCTAGTAGCCAGCGTGTCACCACTTTTGTCAATGAAGCTTATGTGGTCTTTAGAAAAGTCTGAACACTCTGTGAGTATGCAGAAAATATATTTATACTTGGCCAATGAATTTAAAAAATATCATGCTAATCTGGGAATGTTTTAAATGGCATTAGTAATGCTTCCCAAATGAACATCAAGACCTTCCTTCATACTCAAAAGGGAAGAAAGTCCCAGCCAACACCACGAGCATGAAAGCATTAGACAGATGAAGTACTGAAACAGGCAAGAAGAGGAAAGCTCAAATGAAAGGAGATTTTCACAAAGCAGTTGCCCTTGGATGATGTATCCCAGAAAAGAAGTAGACATCCTCAGTAATCAGCTCTCAAGTGATTCCAGAAATGATTCAAATAAAAAGAAAAAAAGATGCAAGGAAAGCTGCTCCAACAGAGTCATACTGTAGGGCTCTCAGAAGTTGATGACTGCCTTTTCTAAAGCTGACAGTGAGTATAAGGGCAGGTATAGCTAAGGACTAGGCTGCTCTTCCAACAGGAAAGCTCTTCACAGCTTCAGACATTCCTCTGAATCACTACAATACCTCAGAGATAAATTCAGAGTGAAAAAGAATGCAACCCATGACTGATGTCATGACACTTCTAGATCACTCTTCCATTGAAGGCAACAGCAGGATGGATAGGTACTGCACTGGTGCTGGGTTTGACATCAGCAGCTCCAGCAGTGCTGGACCACACTCGAGAGACTGGGACTAAATGATTTTTAACCCAACACCTTAGGATGATAGTACCTGAGGATGATGACCTGACTTTTGGTAAAACATACCTAGTTCATTTCATGAACTCCATCAAGAATCTCATCCATAAATGAATCTTGCCATTTTGAAAGGACAATGTGAACAGACACCCACCTAATACCATAACACTTCATGGCAGATTTCTCCCCTTCTGCACACAAAAAAAAGCCAGACAACAATCCCAAATAAGGAAAATGTGTTTAATATTTAACTGTAGCAAAAGAGGAGCAGATACCAAAGCTTTGTGCCCAGCCTAGAAGATTTAGACATGCAAAACCATAAACAAAATTTAAGATAACTACTTCCACTATTTAATAAACCCTTAAATATAAACTTTGCTTTGATGTAATTTGTCAGATTCAGAATGCTTCTAGTAAATTATTAATACAAATACCAAGTATTTTACCAAAACATGAACCTGAAAACTATGTAACTTAAATGGTACAGTGTATTTTGCTGTTGCATCAACTTTGAATTTTTTATTCCCAAAAAACAAAACAAACTGAAACCACAAAATTAAAACAAGTGCAAATAGGCTTTGGGGTACATTTAGCTCACACTTAAGTAATCCAAACATCTTGGATTATTTAATAACGAAACAATTGGAGACAGAACAAAGTCCACTTAATGCTGGGCTCCTAAAACCCATACAGAACACAGTAAATGTACAAACGTTGTATGCAACTGACGTCAGACTGACATAACAACTCTTGATGTCAATACAGGACACTACAAACTGCCCAGCACTGCATTTACAGCAGGTATTTGCATCCAGAGAAGGCACCTCCTTTAAACCTCTCTAATGGAGTAAACACACACTGGTGAAATGGACCTATCGCAGTTCATGTTGACTCCTGACCACAACATGTGGATGAACACAAGATGACAGTCAAAAAGAAGAAAAAAAGGCAAAACTATCCTATAAAATATTCCCAACGTGTGGCTCCTGACCTCGGGCCTAGTCTTGCTACTGCCCTCACAATCATCACTCCCATCCTTCCCTTTATCTGCCCAGCACACAGGTCTGTGGTCATATCTGCTCACAGTCCAGATGTGGCCCAGAACAGGCCCGAGTGCTCCTTTTTAGTACTATTTGGGGAGGGTCTGAAGGAAGCACAGGATCTATAAGGGGGCTTGAGGAGCCACCCTGGATGGATAAGGGAGGCTGTGTGGAAGGTCAGAATGCTTCACTGCCACATGCTCTTCTCATCTTGATGTTGTCTATGAAGCTTCGCCACTTCCANCGAGGGCCGCCTCCGCTGCCCGGCCCTGCTCCCGGCCGCGGCGCTGCTCTGCGGGCCGCTCCCGGAAAGCGAGGCAGAGGCGGAGCAGGGCCGCAGCGAGGGCTCCCTTCCTCCCTCCGTCCCTCCCTCCGCCGCGGGCGGGCGGCGCGGGGCAGCGGGGCGCGGGGGAGGGCGAGGGCGAGCCGGCACGGGAGGGGAGGGGAGGGGAGGGGAAAGCCGCTCATCATGTTTAGGGGCGAGGGGAGTCTCCCTGCCCNAGGTCTGTGGTCATATCTGCTCACAGTCCAGATGTGGCCCAGAACAGGCCCGAGTGCTCCTTTTTAGTACTATTTGGGGAGGGTCTGAAGGAAGCACAGGATCTATAAGGGGGCTTGAGGAGCCACCCTGGATGGATAAGGGATGCTGTGTGGAAGGTCAGAATGCTTCACTGCCACATGCTCTTCTCATCTTGATGTTGTCTATGAAGCTTCGCCACTTCCACTTGAGGGAAAAAACCTGAAAATAAGTACAACTAGCTTCAAACCTATTCTTCCTTGTAAAACCGATTACAAGGAGTGCCTGCATATACTGTACAGTGAACGGCCTTAACAATGGGAAAACGCACTCACAAGATACTGCCCCTTTATTGTAGCTATGAAAGAAAAAGCAGGAGTAAAAGGTAGGTCACAGCAGACCATGACATCGAGGATTAGAGTATTGTAGAGCTTCACCGAGACACCGAACACCGGCCCGTGTGGGTCGCACACAGCTTCTGAAGCCGTTCTTTCTCACTTGCTTTCCCCCAAGTGGCCCAGCGCTGCCCCAGCCCGCCTGACCCGTCCTCCGCCTCCGGAGCGGGGCACAGACAGGACCCCCGGCTGCCCGCCCGCCACCCGGGGAGGGCGGCTCGGCCCTNGCAGGGGCTAAGGGAGGCCTCAGTGCGCCCCTCTCCTTCCCAGCCCGGGTCGCCCCCGCACCATCCCCGGTGCTTGCGGGCAGGGCAGTCCCTGTCGTGGGGGCACGGGCTTAGACCCCGCTGCGACTGTGGGGGCCCGGCGGAAAAGGTCCCTCGGGAGGGATCGGAGAGGCGGGGGGCGGTGTTCTGGAAAGGACCTCTCGTGGAGAAGGGGACCCTTCAGTGAGGGAGGCCCCGGGAGGCGCTCTACGATGGGCAGCAGCTGCCAGGCGTGTCCGGGAGGTGCGCGCTGCCCTCGGCGCGGCACAGACCGCGATCGCAGCCTCGGCACGGCGATCTGTAACACTGATTTCTGCCTGTGCCGGCGGCTTCTCTTCTTTTCAGTCCCATCTCGCAGTTAGAAGAACGAAAGGCACTATGTGACTCAGTTTCCATGTGAGGACCGACGGCAACTGGGCGATGAGAGTTTGGGAGCCTGTGGGTTGCATCATAAAAAGGAGCTTTATAAACCAAAAGTGTTTTCTGATAAAGTAGCTGGGAAGCACCAATCTGCGGCATTAAGTCATCAGATACAGCAATTAGCTGTCAAGGAATTGATAGTTTCCCATGAACACAACCTGAACTGCTGAGGTCTGAAATGCTGTAATCTGTCACAGGTACTTTCTTCTGGACTGTGTTAGTTTCTGTGTTATTGATTCCTGAATGGTTAAACCACAGATACACTTAATACAGAGAAATATTAAAAATTTGAATACTGCTGGTGTCGTTGTAATATGCAAGTTGTAAAATACAAGTTGTAGGTAGTTGCTTTTCCGCAGTAAGGCAGTCGTGCACCATAGTTGACAGTGTATCTCCTTACCTTGGCTACCGAATCTCCATTTTCAGAATTTTTTTTTCTCCTGACCTAGAGTTTGTGTTACTTGTTACGTCATTATTGCTGTGAAGGGATGTAAAAATGATGCTAAAGTGTCCCGTGGAAAGGAACTGAGTGGCACTGTGCTTATTTGAGTGCATGCAGTATTCTGCTTAAGTCCTACTGAATGCGGCTCCTTTCCTCTAAAGAGCAGAGACTCTTGCAAAAATGGAATTATCCTAATTAATAATTTAAATATATCAAAATAAATAATGTATACCCTCAAAGCTGTAATAGCAGGCATCTTTTTGTTGTTCCTGTCTTATGGAAATGACAGACTACTTTAGTGTGAATGAATCCTGACATGATTCTGGAAACTGGGCCAACATATCATTGATTATGCACTTTGAAGAGTGGGAAAGGTAGAGGAAAGATTTACAATTCTTGAATCTCTTGGCATTGTATTGTGGCCACAAAAGCCTGCATATAGAAAAAATACAGTTTCTGGGACAGGAAAATTCTGCAGTGAGTCCAACTATAGCAACTGCTGTAGATGCTGAAGTTATTTTATAAACAGCTTTTCTGAGAATAGCAGCTAGATAATTTCATCTTTCTGGTGCTTTTCTGATGTCTGATTGTGTTGCTTTAGAACATCACCTGACTGCTTTTTATATGTGGGCTACAGTAAGCTACAGCTGGGGAATGGGTTCAGAAATGGCCTCCTAAATAAACTGGTAGTTGAAACTGAATGTGCCCTTAGCCCTTGGTGTGTGTATTATACTTTGCTCCAATGGGAGTATCTCTGTAGTTTAATTCTAACAACAGTATGTTTTGACACCAAAAAGGCACTTCTCTCATATGAGTCCCACTGGACTGGAAGATATAGGAAAAAGAACTGATGAGATGGGCATAACTCTTTACAGGGCAGGAGGTGCTACCATTTTAAGTTGGATTTCGATGACTGTACAGCCAAACCTTAGGAGCACAGCTTTCCTTTACAAGTAAGTCAGTCTATGGGTTACCTGCCACTGAAGAGAACATTCCTCTTGAACTGGCCCTAGTGCTCCTCTGACCACTCCTGCTGAACTACAGAATTTAATTTTCTGCCACCCTAGCTCCTGTGACTATCCTGCTGTGGTGTCTGATGAGTAACCCTGGTGCGGCAAAAAAGTGTTAGGGATGGAGGCATGGGACAGGACGGAAATGGGAGGTGAGAAACACGGGCTGCCCTTTCAGCAGCAGCTCTCTTTTAAATCAGCAGTAATGTGAAACAATAGTCTTAAATTACAGTAGCCCTGAACTTTGTGGTCCACAAAGGAGAAAACATCACTGTACCTTTTACTTTAGTTCTGCCCTAAATCTAGAATGGGCTAAGTATGAGAGCTGGTGTATCCAAAAAGTTTAAGTCAGACATGGTACATACATCGTAGAGATGCAGAATTCAAAGTATTATACCTGACATACTTATTGAGCTGTTCCTAAAAGGTTCTAGTATAGGAGATTTCACAGCTTAAATACCTTAATCTATTAACCTCTTAGGTATAAAGGGGTTTTTCCTACTATCTAAGAAAAACCTTCTTTGCTGCTACTTGCATAATTTTTTAATGCCCTGCACTGGTTTGTACAGAAAGCAAGAACTGATCATCATTTGAATAACATCTTTAAATACTGGAAGACACATATCTCCACAGTCTTCCCTTTTTGCAGCCTAAGAAAGTACTTTAACCTTTCTATATAGGTTACGTATTGGAGAACTCTTACATTTTCTTGCTCTTTTTCAGACTCAGATTTCTCTACGTATTTTTAAGAAATATTAAGCATAGCTGTTTAGTCCTTAACAGTATTTAGCCAGGAAGAAACACATTAGCCTTCCTGGAGAAGATGATTGCCTCGTGAGATCTTCTGGTAAAGTTGTTTAAACTCAACAGCCTCTGATCTGTTGAATCAAAATTACTTTGGTTAGCCAATTAAAAAATTGTTCCCATTTTTAATGAAGCAAATCAGAAGGCTTTCCCAGCAGGCCAGAAGAGGCAGCTACCACTGGTATGAAGAGCAAGGCAGGGCAGTCACTGGTCAGACAACCACATCCATTGTGAGCTGTTTGCTGGGGACTACGTTTGAGTTTGATTATGAGACAGTAAAGTGGAACCATCACGAATGCTAGTAAAATTGAGATTTTTCCTGTCTAATCTTTCCTCTTTCTCCATTAAGTCAGTTCTTTTGTTGACAAATGAGGAAATTACTTTCTAATGTTATTTGATACTGGCACCTTCCTATCTCCTACATGTCTATGAAGTAAGTTGCCAAATCATTTATTTTTGTGTCTTCATTGTACGAACAGTACTTTGGCATCTGTCATGTTCCTGATTTTTATCTCCTCCGATTTGAAGCCCCCTAGTAATTTGTAGAAAAAGCAAGTAAAGCTAAAAATGGACATCCACATATGCCAGTAACATCACATTCAGTAACTGTAGCTCTTTTTCATTTAGAGGTACCCGTGTACAATTTCAGGGATGCAGTGTGCCTCCCAACAAGCCCTGAGGAAGGTATATGCTACAATCAGGCAACTGTTTCCCAAGCTTCAGTCTTCCTAACAGTCAGGGAAAACCAGTGGGGCTGTTCAGGAGGGGCAGTGACTTACGCTCACCAGTTCCCACAACTGGTACTGGTCACTCCAAACTAATCATTAAAGACTAATGATATTCTGTAATCATGTAGAGTCTATGTGGAGATAGCAGGCTGTTGCAGTGCATATCTGTTTCGTCAAATTCAATAAATGGTGTGTTCCACATTTTTTTGTCATACAGGGAATATCAAACATGAAGCTTAACTAGCCACTAGATGTCAATGTTGCTGTGCTAAAAGGCAAATACAGTTTTATTTGTTTGGCTGATAAAGTAATTTAGTCAAGAAAAGAACTTCTTTATTTAAAGATATTTCCAGTCAGTTCGAGTCAGTTACAAAAAGTAATCATAGACAAGCCCATGCTGTGTCCATTATTTTGAGATCAGCTGTGCAGTTTTATGCTATTTTGAAGTTGCAATTACCATTTCAGTGCGTAATCATTGTTAGAAAAGTGCCTTTGAAAAAATAGCATCTGACTGATCATCAGTTTCCTTCCTTGTTCCAAAATCCCAGACCTTTGTAAAAGTAGCCACAATCATTGTATTGCATTTCACTTGTTAATAACATAAAATAGAGCTAATAATAGGATATCTAATCCTATTTTAAGAGTACTGAATTTCCGAAATTCCAGTTATCTGTGGACATTTTCCTCTTAATTATTCCTGTTTAACACCATTGGATATCAATGTCAGATACGTTGTGTGGAGACAGAATTTCTAGAACACAAAGACTTCCAATACGATAAGCAATTTGGAAAACAGTTCTTTTGAAAATTTGTGTATCTGACGGCAGATCCAACAGATGATGGCATTTTAGAAGGACATATGAGGTAGAATTTGACCCATGGACCTTTGTTATTCCTGGCTCCTCTACTTCTAGGGTGAACAAATCACTGCCAGTCTCCACAACTACTTACTGCCTAGTGCACTGAAGGTGCTGGTTCTATTGTCTGTCTACAGAGCATTTATTTTGAGACCAAAGTTTGGAAGTTAGTTTAATAAACAGTAATAGAAAGCTCAAGAAGACAACAGTGTACATCTCAAATTCCAGCGTAAGCTTGTTCTGCTCTTAGGATAAAAACAAGTATCAAAGGCTCTTATTAAAAATAAAGCTGAAACTTTCTGTTGATCTGAAAATTTCCCAAGAAGTCAAAGATGAGGAAATTGCACCCTTATTCTCAGCTGATCAGTTTGGTAAACAGAATCCCAGTTTACGGCACAATGTTAGAAAATACAGCCTAACCTGATTTATTCCCTTAGCTCCACCTCCTACGGTGCAGATAAGGCCTCTCAACTTCACACATAATTAAGAAGATTTTTTCATTACTGTTGACAGAAGAGCAGCCTTAATCTTCATTATCATGGACTGAAGTACTTTAAGTCCTGCTCAACAGTTTATTTGATGGTAGCATTACTTCCACTCTTAACATGCTAAAGAATCACAGATACACTGTAGAAGAACTATAACTGTTTTAATTCCTAATATCTGTTTTAGTTTTCTTGCCTGTGACTACAGAGTTATGTAAGAATCTTATATCTTGAAAATCAGATTGCTTCATTCATCCATTCACTTCGTTGCTTAAGGGAACACTCAAAGCATCAACTTTGATCCTAAAACTTCAGTGTACTTCAAAAAATATCATTAAAATAAAGTTTTCTGCAAGCCCTTGTTAAGATGTATAATGTAAATAATAACAGTATGACCCTGTAAAGACTAACTGATTCAGTTATGGAAATAATAAATCAGACTTTCATAAAAAAATAATTCTTAGAATCAACTCCCCATATTATCTCTAAAGTTTGGGCTTATTTTTGCAAAATGTACAGAATTTTACTAAATGAATCCCCTAGAGATATATTATGTAGACTCCTGTCTGGCATCCTTTAATTGTCACTGCTAGCTCCGCATTTGTTGTGTGGCAGGTGATCTCCAGAGCTTAGTCTGGCAGCTCTGCTCAGAACAAAGCTCACTACAGGATTACACATGCACGGAGGCATGCATAAAAAAGACTAGTGACTTCAGCCCATCAGGAATTTAATTTAAAAGTAATTACCAGTATGTACAAAATACTACTACTTCGTTTTATCAACCTGCATTTAAGTAA
Source organism: Ifrita kowaldi (assembly GCA_013398055.1). NCBI lineage: Eukaryota > Metazoa > Chordata > Aves > Passeriformes > Cinclosomatidae > Ifrita > Ifrita kowaldi. The sequence goes on along the minus strand of VZRS01009615.1, from coordinate 437,726 downwards.
GTGGAACACAGAGACTAACTCCTCCACCATGTTCCAGTTTTCATTTGAGGCGATTTTAGAAGTTCATTATGCTTAAATTCCCTGAAGTATGAACTATTTCCTAAGAGAGCAAAGAATGCCTAATCTTACTTTTATGGCTAGATCTACTGTGGTGGAAAGTGACTGATGGCCTCCAATTACATAAATACAAGAGAAAGGCAAATTTGTTTTTCCAGTTTGATATCGGAGTTATTATATAAGATGAAAAAATCATAGAAAATAGTAAGCAAGAGAAGGAAAATTCAGTAACGTGGAAATAAATAAAAGAAAACAACTGACAAACAAGCAATGTACTTATTTTCTTTAAATTACATTGTTTCCCACTGGATTTTTTGGTTGGGGAAAAAAGAATACATGAGCAAAGTTACAGTTACATTTTTAAACCATAGTGGAAAAGGTATGCATTCCCTCTTTTCCTGACATGCATTTTTGTGCATAATGTCTGCCATGTATGTATATTCATAATATTCACTTATGAGAATTGAGGAAAGGTACAAATCATTGCCAGGGAATGTCTGGAATCTAAATTCCTCTGTATAAAAAGGTGACAGACAAGTCACTGTAGTCTGAATCGTGCCAGCAGTTAAGCACTATTGGTGTACCCAGCATTCTACATAACCTGGAAAAGAAAGGTGCGTCGAAGTCTGGGTGTAAGATCTAATGTAATAGAGATGTACAGTCTCATTCCTGCAAATATGTTCCAGAAAACACCTGTTTTTTAGAGATGTGTTTCATCTTAGAAGTTGAGATCTTAACTCAGGAATCAAGAGGGCCAGTCCTGCAAACTGTACTGTGGAGCTGGTGAGTTCATCACAGTGTTTTCCACTGGTTGTCCTAAAGCAAAGGAAATATATCAGAGATTATTTGCAATATACAGTGCTGCAGTCAATTGTTTGGAATCTCACAGATTTTAAAAAACCAAGGTATAAGAGAATAATATGATGTAAGAATGATGGAATCAACCCTCACTTCATCTTACTATTTTAGTGGGATTACATAGTAAAGTAATACAGTAGCTGCATGTAGAGGCTGTTGGTATCTAGGTTGAGGTGATCAATAACTGATCCTTCAGTGAAAACTGAAGGATACAGGGATATAAAAAAACAGCTCTGAGCACTGGAGTAGGATGAATCAGTTAAAAATTCCTGTTTCACAGTTTTTAATAAACGTGCTTATAGAGTACTGCTGTGAGACCTCATTTAATTAATAATACCACGAGCCATTCTGCTAGAACTGACCTTTTATTAGTAAAAGTATACTACTGATTGTCAGGGTTTGGAAATAATTTCGATTATATTTCAAATTAAATACAATTTTATGTTATTTAATCACCAGTATCATTAAGACATGAAGTACTGAAATGCTATCAACCTTTCTATTGAAAGTATTTCCAGGACACTATTCATTCCATGGCACCTCAGTGGAATGAGAAAGATAACTATCCTAAATGGCAACCATTAGTCTAACTTAGTTACAAATATCAAGTTATGTAATTTATTGCCAGCAACACTGAGCTGTGCAATATCCGCAACTCTAGAAGTAAAAATGGCAGACTCAAAAAACCACCAAGGAAAGTATCTGCGGCAAGTCAAAAGAAATACTCCAGCTTGTACCCTGGGGGAGATCCTGCTACTTGCTGAAACCACTTTCAATTTGCAAGTTATAAGTCAAAACGTTTACAGTTACATATCTAGATGTCTGTGTTTCTTGAATGGAAATAAAACATAACCACGTGGAAGATAAGGGTCAGGATGTGAACTGAGATTTGAGTGAAAAAAACATTTCCTTTAGCATTTCATGAAATGTTCTCTCAAGTTTGCATTACACTGGCCTTAAATATACTGCTCATAAAAGATGGATTGTGTTATTTAGATTTATATTAGAATCTGTTTTAATATATTTTATCAATCTTGGTTTAGTAAATCCAAGCCATTCTTTCCCTGTAAAACTTTTATTTGAACCTCAGCAGACTGCCAAAGACTTAACAGAGTCAGTATTTGGCAGGTTTCTATGAGTCTGTTAACAAAAGGAAAATACTATTCTGACTACCTCATTTATCTTAGATACGGTCATAATCCAGCCACAAATGTTAAGAACTAGAAAAAGTAAGAAGACTACTGAAGCACTTTGATATTTTCTTACTTGAAGACATCAATTCCCGCAGCAAAATATGCCCATACAACAGAATATTAAATTGTTCTCCCAGTTAAAAAGAAGTTAATATGCTATTAATATCTGAAGGTACTGTTGTACTGTGATCTAACACTACAGTATGAAAAACAAAGCCTTAAACTTATGATGACATCCATGATTTGTATTGATTTGCAGTTCAGTGCAGCCTTAAGGACAACACAAACACCCTACCCTTGGAGCCCAAGAGTCTTTATGAAAGGGCATCACAGCCCTGGTCACAGATGCCCATCAGCTGCATCCACATGGATCCTCGGCAAAGAGGGATTTAGCTGTCTTTGGAACATCACCCATTCTGAATCTATAGCAACCCTCCTCTAATATGCAAAGCTATTTTTAGCATCAGGGCAGCCTTGAAAACAGCAGGTAAAGCATGAAAAGAATGAATAAGTGGTTGTGGTGCTTGCCTGTGAATAGAAGCTATATATAGCTCTTGAGAGAGATCTTAATATATATGTGTATATATAATGTGTATATGAAGGGATATCTGCCTCCCTGAGGGGGAAGCAGGGGTGTCAGAATCATAAAGTAGAGCATTATTACTATTTGTGACCTGACCAGTTATCTAGAAAGTCATTATTTAAAATTGTTCTGTTTAAGAAAATAAATTGTTAATGGAATTGGGTATCTTTGATCCAGTCTTTATTTGCAATGAATGTATAGCCTTCATTTTCCTAAGTGAAGAGAAAATTGAACAGCAGGAGACTATTTGCAGCTCCAAGCTCTTTTCAGCCATTGCTTGCTTCAAGAAATTCTTTAGGGAATTTCTCAGGTCCCCCTTTCCATGCTTAGGAGCCCACATCTCGGTTTCTATGATGTTAACTGTTCTCTTGAGTTCCCATTCCTTGTTTTTTTTGTCCTTGTCTTTTTCTCTTATATATTCATCCATTTGCTTCTAAAAAAAGTCTTGGGAAAAAAGGCCACATGTGCCTTTGTTTAATCAGTACTGTGTGCCATTTATTTAGCTGGGGAGCTATATTGCTTCATGAAGGAGCTTATTACTTCTTACTAATGTGTTATATTGAGGATGGGAATTAGGCCCTCCAGTTTTAATGACTCTTTGCCTAAATCACAAGGGCAGCAACAGTGGAAACTTACAGATGCCTACAAGTGATTGGTGTCAAAAAGAAAGTCAGCTGTATAGTATTTGGATTGTTGTCTTAGAAAAGTGGTAATTAGGAATCATTTTGAACTCTTAAGTGTGAATGTTACCATATTCAAGGTAGGGAAAATCCTTTCGCTTCTGAGCAGTCATAACTAAAACATGTATTTCTCTGTTGCTATGAAAATTATTTTTAAAACTACAGTCAGTTCTTAGATAAAGATGTTGTGTCAGTTTTGTTCTCCCACTGCAGAGGGAGAGGGCCAGCAGCCAAAAGAGCAAATCTTTTCTTAAAGCTGTACTAAATATGTACCATATTGGCATACGAGCAAACAGATGTAATGAAATTTTCAGCCCTCAAAAGTCTCCTCTGCAGGGTGAATGTGGTTTGTAAGAAAAAGGGACCTTGGAGTTCAGCTTGTTGCAGTATTTTATTTGATGGCGAATCTGTGCTGGGCTTGTGCAGTGGCAGCCTGACTGCCATAATGTAGGGTGGGATGTCAGGCAGAGTTGGTATTTGCTTGAGGTAAAAAGGATTAACTCTTACTGAAATAAGGTACTTTTCCAAATTTCTTGAGTTGTTGAGAACAATAAAAACATCAGTAAAATACGCTTGTGGAGCTATCACCAACAACCCCTCAAAATGTTTCAGCTCTGATCCAAATCTCTGCTTTGTAAAGCATGTTGATTAGCAATGATGAAACAATAATATGTGTTTGATGAGGCACATCCTTCCTATTGTGCAGTTCATTATGTCAGTGGCACTCCAGCAAGGCTTCTACTTGAAGTATTTCAGTGACTTCAGTGGCGCTAAGATTTCTTTCATTGTAAATTATTCAGGACGTAGAAACCTTCTCTTTTTAACAAGTAAAGACTTTCTCCTCAAAAGCCTATTGTCTCTGCCATGTAACAAATAAATTTCCTATGTACATATAAATAAATAATATTTTGTTACTTTTTTTCTGTTTGCAAAATGACAAGGATAATTAAGGACAAGTTTATAAAGATTAGAATAATTCTTCAGGGAGCCACTGCCATAAAAAAGTACAGAAGGGCATGTAAGATAGCACAGGTCAAGGAAAGGATTTTGTAACACACCGTCTGTTTTTAATTAGCATCTTGGCAAACTGGAAGAGCTCAAACATTTTTCCATGAAGAAATGTATTATAGACTTTTCTAGCTGCCAATTAAATGGCATTTAGCTACACTGACAGTAGTATGTTGTTTTGGGTCTGTAGAAAGCACTTGCTCATGCTAGAAAATCTGGGACATTTTGTTTTGGTTACAGGGTTCTTACTGGACTGGATTTTCTATCCCTTCTATTTTGAATGTAGGCATGAAATTAAGCATAGATTCTCTCACTAGTATCATGGTTTTAATGTCTGATCAAGCTATCTATGTAGGGGAAAAAAAGGCAAAAAAGTAGCTTGCATATTTGAACAAGACTTCTCCTCGCTGAGAGGTTCATATAGAGTGCACTTAATCTTACAGTAGGATGTATGCTAGGTGATGAGTGTGATGTCAGTTCCACTGAAATGGATGGGCATATTGTCTGTCTCAAAAGTGTCCCCATTTCCAACATGGGAAAAGTTGATCTTCCTTGACTAAACTACAAATTTTCTTGCAAGTTGTCTTGAAAGATTGAAAAAAAATCCAGATTTCTGCAGCTGGTCGAAACCTCGTGTTGTTGTATATTGTTTCCTTTCTTACACTTCCCCCTGTATTAGGTGTGGTCTCAGTTCCTGCTGTGAGCCATGAAGTAGCACAGCTTCATACATCTTTGAATTGGGCTCTGGTTCGCTCTTGAGCTTGTACGTTTGCTCTTTCACTTCTCCCCCAACTTTAAATATCCATTGTTAGCATTTTCAAGGCAAAACATGGACAACAGAAGCAAAGCAAGAACTATTTGTGTAGGTCTGGAAAAAAGCATCTGGTTATCAGGAGAGCAGTTAACTTGATGGTACTGGATTGTGTTTGCTTGGTAACAGAGCTTAGAAGCAAATGAAGCATCAAGAATCACAAGGATGTTGGAAGTTCTTATTTGCAACAAAATAAAACCTAGAAAGATATTAATTTTCCCTGGCTTCCCTTTGAAAGAAATACATTATGCATCTGTTTTTCTTAAAGAGAGATCATTCAGATACCAGTACATCTCTCCTGACATACTTTTTGTCGTTGGCAAAATTCTGGTGTACCTAAACCAGTGAGCAGTTCCAGAGACACCTGCACATTCACCAGGATATGCTCAGTGGAGCAGGTGCTGTACATCACTGTGAAGTTTTGGCCATGAGAGCTCACTTCAGAGGTGATCGCTTCTAAGTCCATAGTGAACTGTGAACTGGCTACTTTATGTAAAGGAAAGACCACCCTCCAAGTCATTCTTTCCTCCAAAGCTGGCAGCAGTTAAGCAGCCATTTCCTTGGCTTTTTGACACGGGGACTGGCCTGGTTGTTCTGCTTTTAATGAAACTGGTGTAATAAAGAAGGATACCCATAATACGAACCTGTATAGACAGGATAGGGCAAAGTCAGAAAAACTCCAAATAAAAAGTTTTGGGCAGTCTTGTGATCATTCCCAAGCTTGTCTGTGCTATGAGCTGTTGCAAAGTTTTATTATGCCTAACCTGCAGAAGGCCTCTTCCTGGCAATGGCTCTTGGTGCCAGATCCACCAGGAAGCATAGTCTTTTCAAAACTGTTTAGAATTCACAAGACTTAGTTTTGTTTATTGAAAGTAAGCCTCATTCTCAGCTGCTTTTAATTTGCCATTTGCTGCAGAATTTCTTAAAAGGGTGGAGCCAAGAGAGCAAAAACTCGGACTCCTGAGATATTTGTAGGAGTCTTTGATCTCAAAATCCTTCTGCTCCAAACACAGTAGTAACATAGCAATGACAATATTTTTCTTCTTTAGGAGACCCATGAATACTGCGTATGATTCAGACTATTGCCCATCTGTGTGGTGTAATATTTTATGGGCTTAACACCAAGCACAGTAAAGTCTCATCATCACCGTCAGTGGATTTTGGATTAGGCTACGTATGTGCAGGCAGCTCATCCTGAACAGAGAAAAGGCAACACAATTTTCTAAAAGTGGGATGAAATTAAGGATAACTGTAACAGGATATGGATCTGCAAAGGGAAGTGTACTGAGCATGAAACCACAGTAAGCTTATTCAAATTTTGTCATGTGTTGGTAATGAAAACATACTAGTCTAATGCAAATATGCAAATATAGCCATTGACGTGGAGTTAATACCTCAAAAATATTAAATCTTTTTAAAAATAATTTTTGGTTCTATGTTCTGACCATTTGTGTTTGCTGTCCTCAAATATTTTAGCAAGCAGGTTTACTTGTAGAAAAATTAATATTTTAACCAGATATTGGAGAACACATGCTAAAAATGTATGCTTAGTAAATAATAATAATAATAATAATAATGTATGTGTTTGCTCTAGAAACGAAGCCTAGAAGTCGTGCTAAGTCGTGCTAAGGTGGTGAATACCTCTAGTGGCAGCAGGCGAAAGTAGTTTTAATTTTGACTCATATACTTGCACCAAGATTTGTACTAGACGGTTGATTATCATAAAAAATTGTTGTTACCAAGCAATTTGGGTACATTGGAAGGAACAACAATTTGTTTCTTACCACGCAGAGCCAGGGCGTGGGAAACGACTGGTCCCTAAGGCGTAGTTGGCTCTGGTCAACACCGGAGAGGTGAAATGCGATGGTACATTGGTGCAGGAAACACTGCAGCCGCTCGGCTTGGTCCCGCGAGGCTGCAGCGAGGGCTGGCACTGCAGGGGCCGCGGGGCGAGGGAGGGCGAGCGGCAGCGCGGGCGCTCCCTCAGGCCCTGCCTTGCCCCCGCCCGGCCGAGGCCGCCGCGTTGCCGGGATACGGGGCCGCGGCGAGGCGGTGGCGCGGGGCCCGCCCCGGCCCCGAACAGTGTCCCCCAGCCAGCGTCCCCCTGCCAGCGTCCCCCTGCCCTGCCTGGAACGCGCCTGACCGCCGGCCCCCTCCGCGGCACGGCAAAGTGCACGGTTTTCGGCTAGAACGTCAAGTGATGGGAAGCAGACCGAGGAACGCATCCACAACTCCCTCATCCCCCCTGCTGGAACCTTGCTGAAAGAAAAATAAATGAATTTTGAATCCCATTGTGCCTACTCAGTACCTGAAACACCCGGGAAAACAAGCAGGGACCGAGAGGCAGGCGCTGGTCCGTGGGCTCAGCGGGCCACTGCCTGCTCCGCTGGCCCCCAAACAAACAGCGATGGCATCGGCAAAGGGTGAGCCAAGTGTCGCCGGGCTGGAGAGAAGCTATGCCACCGAAAATCCATGAACCAATTTGTTTTTAAACTGCTTCATGGCGAGAAATTAGATGCTGAACTTGGCAGAAAACGACCCTGGAAAATGTGATTATGCCTCTCTTTTGATGGGGCTGTTATAAATATTCATAATATTGCAATTTTGGAAAAAGCGGTTGTTTTGGCATGTGGTTTGGAATAGAAAACTAACTTCCAGGCGGTTCTCTGCATGGACGAAACTGGAGTCAGGTTACTGCTCTGCTGCAGAATGTGCTTTTGTTGCTGAAGAAAACGCTACACTGCGAAGTTTTCAGGAGGTTCACAATGTGGTTGGAGTATTAATTAAAGAGAAATGCCTAGGTAATTGATGGTGGATTTCAGTGAATGAGCCAAAGGAAATGAAACACGAGGTTTCCCCATCAGTGGCAAAATATTGCCATGGCAATGGGTAGCTTTGCCAGGAATAAACAAACAAACAACAACAGGCCTCTTTCAGAAAAAAAAGTTAGAGAATATTCTGTTCTCACCTCACCATGTCTGTGCCATTGGACATCTTGGAGGGGAGAAGATGGTGTAGCCTACTTATGCAAGTCCCACAGATCCAGCTCCCTTCTCAGTAGGTACAACTAGATCATTTCCAGAGTAAGAAGTTACCTTTATACTGGGGGATGGGAAGGCATTGACATTTGCTTTATAATTATTTCAGTGCCTTGGCTACTGTAATTCTGTTCCATTTTCTTACAGAAGGTGGAAGGGCTCAGAAATAACCCAGGTTTTCGTCACTCTTAGCTGGTGCTACTTCAGGAGAGACTGCTGACAGGGAAGGTTTTCTGAAGAGCAAAAACATTGGCCCACACTTAAATTAATAAAGAGCTTTACAAAAACACAACAGAGAAAGCATGGGAGCTGAGAAAGCACGAGCTGCTCTCTCTTCCATGGGCTCGGATGCCTGCCCATACACAGACACTGCTGTCCTCTCCCAGCAGGGCCTTTGAAGGTGGCCATCTGCCTCTGAAAGCTTTCTGGACATTTCTGGCTGTACCCAGAGTCCCGCAGTCCCTCAGAGGATGCAGTCCCACCACCTGGTGTGAGCTCTGAGTGTTTCCCCTCATTCCAGGGAGATGGACCACAGCCACCACCCAGTCAAGGATTCAGCAGTGCTGGTGTCCTGCCTTGTATCCATAGACTGAATTTCCTGCAGTTTTGCAGGCTGTTGTTCTGCCCATAGCCTGTGAAATCCCTGGTGGGCACCCATATCTGGATATGCACTAAGGCCTTGCTGGCTTTGTTCCTGAGGAAGATAGATGTGGCCTGATGTTGATCTTGTGATTTCGTGGCTTGTAGAGCAGAAGCAATGGGCCAGAGCCAGGTGGCCCAAAGGAAGGGTAACCAGAAGTTGAAAGAGGTCTCCTTATCAGGAGATCAGGTTGTCTCCTGGTGAGGAGACAACATCCATGTGAAGGAGCCAATAGTGAGCCTGACTGTATTAAATGTCTGTACCACTGGGTTGACCCCAGTAGTGTTTGTGTGCTGTCTAATGTAAACAGTCCAACGGAGAAGTGTTAAGGCCTTTTAAAGTTTGCAAAACTCTTCTAATAGCAATACTATATTGAACAAAAAAATCATCCCATATGGCTTCCCAGCCATTTGGCATTTGTTAGTTTTGTCTTACCATTCTGAATATAGTAATGCTTAGGTGCTGCTTAAGTTCCCTATAAAATATTTAATGTAGTTTGGTGTAAAGTCTTCAGGCTGAGGACTGTATCTTACAGAGCACTAATACCACACCTAGCACTCATTTCGATTCCAGCCTCCAGGCAGGATTGTAAAGGTTCATTATTACCACCAAGATCTGTCCCTATCCTGTCACTTTTCAAAGAAGGTCCATTCTTAACTATAGGTTTAACACAGCTGGTATTTAAATGACAATTTGCTTTTTTTCCATCTAAAATGATCAAACCAGTTCCAAGCAAATACATTTTTTAACTTGAACTTTAAATTAATGTTGTCCATATAGAACTGTGTCTGATCCCCCTATGCCTTTATTTAACCAGCTCAAAAAACATGTAACAAATAAGAAGCGTTCTTTTTCAGGAAAAAAAAGCAAAAAAAAAAAAAGGCAAAAAAAAAGAGCTGTCTTTGGGGTCTATTTTGCATGAGAAAATATTTTGTTTAGGAATGACAGTCAAAGGCATTCTCTCATACATTGTAATATTTTCCATGTGTGGCAGCTTGTTTTTCAGTGGTACAAATATGTGTAATAAAGGCCGAGGATAAAAATTAATCTAACAGTTTTTGCAGCAATGCTTTTGATGGTTTCATTCTATTTCATTTTCCTGTGGATACTGCCATTAGTTCGCTGCTTGCAATATGCGAAGCATAATTCTGAAAGGTTCATGAGGTTGTAGGGATCCAGTAAGAGAAGACTGATTTCTCCCCCCACACACATACACTCCACCCCACACCCACTCACCCACCCACCAGCAAAACATAATGCTGTACTATTTTTGGAAACAGGGAAAGGGCCTCCCTGTGAAAACAGAAAGCAGTGTATTTCTCAGTTACATCACTTTGCAATCTAATGCTGTGTTGTGCTCAGTGTTTTTGTGGTGATGCAAGTCTTTTTTTTTTTTCTTTCCTTTTTTTTTTTTTTTCCCTTCAGCCGGTTGGATTTTCCCCATCTTACAGCACCTCGCAGGTCTCTTCTCTGAGCAGTACGTTGCCTGAGTGAGTGGAAACATACAGATCAGCTGCAGGTTTCTATCTACAAAAACAGAGTGAAAGAGAAAGAAAAGGGTTGGGAAAGCAGAGACAAATATTGACCTGGACTTATAGAAAGACATCCAATGGCTGAATAAAGAACCCTGTTCATGTTTTGGGATATTCTTTCAACTGGCTGGAACGAGAGCGGATCAAAAGAATGGGAAATGCCAGCAGACCCTTTAGAAGAATTGCTTATTTCTTATGCCTTTTATCTGTGCTTTTGCTGACTGAAGGGAAGAAACCAGTGAAGCCAAAATGTCCTGCCTGGTGTACTTGTACCAAAGATAATGCTTTATGTGAAAATGCCAGATCTATTCCTCGCAGCGTTCCGCCTGATGTTATCTCACTGTAAGGGCTGTAAGCATTTGGTTATTTAATTTATGATTTTAAATGAACTAGGATGTGTGGTGTTTTCAATGCATACAGAAGGATGCTTGCTGCAGGGAGTACCTCCAGCATTCAGAATCATCAGCTAGTGTGTTAGAATTGTGCTGCATTATTGAATGCTGATTTTTATATCTCTTTCATCTGTCTGTCTGTCTGTGTATGTGCACACATCTCATTTTATACCTTCTTTTATAGTACATGAAACCTGTCACATTATATTTGGGGGGGGGGGAGGTAATTTTTTTACTTATATAAATACATTTCTCTGTGATGACCAGATCAGTATTATAACCATGGATATATGAGGCTACATTAATGTATGGTTGTTTTTTTCTTCTTTACAGATCCTTTGTGAGATCTGCTTTTACTAAAATCCCAGAAGGGAGTTTTTTGCTCACACCATCTCTGCAGCTTCTGTGAGAAATATTTATATGATACAGTTTTTGTTATGAAATGTATATGTATTCATAAATATTTCAGAAAGGGTCTTAGTATTAATTTTATAAGAAACAGCAGCAGAAGATTTATTAGATCATAAAATACAATACTTTTTAGCAATTTGAAAGAGAGTGCATGCTTAATTTTTACTTAGTATCTTGCAAGGCTATCTGTTGTCAGTGCTACTTTGAATGCTTACATGCTGAAGCTTTTGGTGACAGAATGTATGTTATCTTCATTATACTTTAATTAACATTACAGTAAGGACTTGAGTGTTGCAACAACTATTCTTGTTTATTTTCTGCATTCCTGGGACCTGATCCCGGTATAAAGCTGTCCATTTGCAACTCCCATGGACTGTGAGCTCAGAACCCCTCAGATCAAGCCCCTCATTGCAGTGGGACAAGTCCTGAAGTCCTTTTCCATGTAAAATTGCCATTGACTTCTGTGGAAGTTTAGTCACTTCAGTGGGAGTTTTGCCTTCATAGCACCTGGATTTGACCCTGTTTTTTATTTTGTGTTCTTAAAAGTAATGATGATTTTCTTCCAATTAAAAAAAACTGAAGTAATTATTTCAAAATCAAATACTGTGATGAGGTATACATGGAAAGAATATTTTCGGATGTGTAACTGTTAGCTGCATTTCAACACAGGATTTTTACAGGCTCACAGGCTTTCCTAGAAATGTGGGCATATGATTATATAATTGTGAGCTATACAGAGGTAGAGGGGGTGTAACCTGAACTGTTTATAGTGGATGTGCTGCCAGCCTGACACACACCCAGATTTGTCTCAGAAATCCGGCAAGGCAGACTCCCCAGTGTGATCAAAACCAAAATCGGATGTCTGTCCCAAACCGACTTCCCGTGCACTCTGGATGTGGTCAGAGGTGTGATGTTGATGTACCGGAGCTCTCTGGCTGTTAAATTGAACTGGTGGCGAACCGACAGCTGAAGCCCTGACCCTGGCTGTACTCTGCTACCTCAAGTGGAGCTGATAAGGAGGTGCAGACATACTGTACAATTTTGGATACAGGGTAAATAGGTAAATGCAGTTACTATGGAAACCTAAATGCTTTTCCATGGTGCTTTATTCCAGAGAAGCTTTTCCCAGGTGGTCATAGATCACAAAAGGGACACATTTCACATAATTTCTGCAATGGGCCTTTCAAAGGAGAGGAAAAAAAAAAGCAGCAGCATTGGTGGAGCTCGTATCTGAAGAGAGTGAGTAGGACATCATCTCTCTTGGCTACGATACACCACCTACACTTAGCAATCCCACTGCAAAGCAGGCAGAATTGGGCATGGTGGAGTAGGACAGACACAGTCATCTTATTTTGAGTTATTATAGTGCCTGGCACAGGAGGCTTGGGCAACGTCTCATGGCATTTTGGTAATGATAATAATTTCCATTTCTACTGTACAAAGAAATGCATGTTCTACGCTGCTGTTCATAAATGCTGCAACAAAATCTATGACCCCAGAAAAGCAGGGTTTGTTCCACTATGGGCTTTGATGAGTGATCTGTTTTCCAGATATATTTTTAACATAGTTGTTGAGCTGCTTGCCATCCTTGGAATGTCAGGCTGCTAATCTAAGGCAAATGACTCCTGAAACACAGACCATAGGAGTAGGATTGTATCTGTGGGGACAACGCTCCAGTTCGTACATGGGAAAGAAAAATTTTCATCTTTGGCAGAAGATAGTAAGGGAAATAAGAATATGGAAAACTTACGTTAATTAAACATTACAGTAAGTTTTAGCTTTGCGTGATTGTAGCTGTATTGGTAGGTTTAATTTAGCCAACAGCAAGATTTAGCAGCTTATATGTATTTCTATAATAATAGAAATACATATAGAAATAGTAATAGTCTCCAGCATTACGTTTTTGAAGTCCAAATGTAACTGGGTGTCTCCAACACACCAGTCACAGATTTCCAAATATGGAATATTTCTGCCACTATTATAGTTTACTACTATTTTTAATGTAGTAGCAGCAATGGTCTCTGGAAAAATGGTCTTGAGCTAAACACCGCTTGTTACTGCTAGTCCAGGAGAGCTTTTCTTCTTGTGTAGTATGGATGGTACGCTCTGTGCTCTTCATGTGACAACAAAAATACAAAGAACCTACACAGCTACAGTGAAGTGCCAGCAGGAGTGTTCCCTAAATGTAGAGAAAACCTCCCAGCTCTCATCTTCAGCACTTTTATCTCTGTGTATTAGCAATGTGCTGAGGGTGCCCTTATAAACTGATGACAAGGAAGCCCATAGAAAGAAGGGAGGTAATCATGGCATCAGGATTTGTACCTGCTAGCACTGTGCTGTTCCTGCCAAGTGATACAGTCCCTAGATACAGTGCAGTACCTTCAGCCTTTATCTCCAGAAGTAGCAAGTATGGTGTCTGAGGACAGAATGGGAGAAAAAACACTTTGTGCATCAAACGCGTGTGATACAGCCATTGGGGAGAGGTACAAGTTGGGAGGCAGATGAGCTCATCAAGTGCGAGACCTATGCTATCAGCCTGGCAATCTCTAAAATAGCAATACTATTTAAAGAGATACCACTCTGTTCTCTAAATTATACAGTAGAGTGCAGAAAAGGAAAAATTATCCAGTAAAATCACATCAGAAAAGTAAAATTAGTTGCAGGATTTAATAAATTGGTCTTCTGGTTCAAGGACTCTACAAAAATACCTGTTTTCTCTAAAATTGAAGTATTTCTTAATTTTGACGAAAAGGAAGAATTTCCTGCTTGTATTTTTTCATACACTTCGTATAGGAAGATACTTAAAGTGGAAACAGCACAATCTGCAACAGCCAAGTGAGAAAATAAATTACCTGCAATTTGTTCTGAATGTAAACTTCAAAAGAAGTTATGAACTCAATAAGTGGATTAATTAGTGCTTGGAAATCTTGCATTCCTGAATGTCTAAGGATGTCATAGTATGAATCTATTTATCCATCAGGTCAATTGATTAAAATATAGATGTGCATGTAGTATTCCACTGGGGTAAAGTTCATTGTACTTGATGATGTCTCACCACATTAAAAGTGTGGCAGTCCAGGGCTAGATTATAATGGACAAATGCAAACATGGCTGATAAGCATAAATAAGGCTGGAAAAATCAATGCTAGTCCATTTTTAATGCTTACAAAATTACATGAAATGAAAGTGTTGCTGGTATTTTTACTGTTAGATGCATACACTAAGAGTATCTCCAAGAGGTATAATGAGGTCTTAAAAATAATTCTGACTTAAACACTGACTGAATTAAGAGATTTTTCTGTTTTTTTCTAAGTAACTTCTCAGTACCCTCAGGTTAAATACATTCACAAGTTTAACTTAAAAGTTAAAGGATTTTCCTTCCTGTCAGTGTTGTAAATTCAGCCTGATGTCTGGCTAACCAGCAATTTGAACCAAGACAATTTAAACCTCTGTAGTACTTGAACATTTCATTGTCGTCCTAGTATATCTCCAGAGGCAGTTGTACAATCCCACTGTTTTACTGGCATGATAAACCCACGTTTACATCCCACAGAAGTCAAAGGAATTTTATCAGATGGCCCCGGTAGACAATTGCTGGATCCTTCCCTTTGCACCATGCTATGGTACTATATATTAGCCTTACAGTCTTACAGTGCTTGCACAGAAAAAACATGAAAACAAGCAGTGGAAATTTGGCCCACCATGGCTTGCTGAACCATTTTCTAAAGCTGCTAATAACCTAATGGTCTCTTGTTTTGCATTTCTTTGTGCAGGTTGTTTACGTCCAACACTTTTGATGTTATTAGTGATGATGCTTTCATGGGCCTTCCTCATCTAGAATATTTGTAAGTGGACAAAAGTATATTTCCTGGCATTATTGAGTAGAGGGGTTGGGCTTCCAAGTTCCAGGCATTGCTTTGACCAGAATCACTTTACGACCCATTACAGGTTCATAGAGAACAACAACATTAAGTCAATTTCAAGAAATACTTTCAGAGGACTGAAATCTTTAATTCACCTGTAAGTAAAGTGATTGAATATATTACTTGGTGTATTTAATATAGTAACTGAACCAATGTGTTGTTGAATTTCTCATTTTCATATATAACTGTTCATATTATTTAAGTAGTATTAATAGTAATTTAATTAGAATGTTAATCTTTGTGTTTCCATCAAAGATTTCCAAACTGTGGTATGTGTAGAAGGCAAAGAAGTACATGTTAGGCGGTAGTTCCCTGACTTTCTCTGCTTGGGGCACAGGGGATTTCCAGCTGAGCATGTAGAAGCAGGGAGTATGAATTGGGAATCTTGGCACTGATGAGGTGAGTCCCAGTTTGGAACTTGGAAAGGAGGAGTTGTGGTTAGGAATGTGGGAGGCTGAGGGATGGACCCACACCTCTTCCCATGTACCCCAGTCTGACATGGATCCAGGAGAATATTACAGCCATTCTTGGGACAGGCCATCACTGTCTGTGCCTGTGTCCACTTCAGACTGTAATAGTATCCAGAAGAATTTGACTAAATCAAACTTGAAAATTCCCACCCAAAGCAGTTTTAAATAGAACACTTGCAACAAGATGTATTTATTATGGCTTACTGATCTACTTCTTCCCTTCTGCACCTACCATACTCAGCACCCTGGGCTCTCCTGCATGTGAGCAAGAGCTTCCCACAGTCAGGATCTGTCACACACTGACACTGGGATCTGCTTACCATTCCTTGTGTGCTGCTCAGCCCTTTGGTTATCTTGGAAACACGGCCAGCTCTTGCCCTCTGACCTTGCTGCATTAGCTGGGAGGGGAAATTAGTCCAAGGCACTCCGGATGCCAAAGTGGCTGTAGGAGCAATGCTGCCACACCAGGAGGGGCATTTCTCACACTGTGCTCAGCAGGTGAGACACACATTGGCAACAAGTACCTGCAGCATTTCACTGCAAACAAGAGTAGCATCCTTGTCTCTGAGCTAGGGAGACAGTTTTTATACAGGCTTTTGTATCTTATCTTACAACAAGTTTATCTTTTAGTAATAATTGTATTTTAATGAGGAATAAATTTTTTAAAAACAGAATACACACTACAAGAAAACAGGAAAAAAATACAAAATAAGAAAAGGAAGAAAAGGAAGCTAAAACATCTGTAGTGTACCTGACATGGGTTTATACCCAGTTCTGAGCATCTGCATTCTGAAGTGTCATGGGGTGCATGTCATAGGCAAGGGAGTGGATTCTGACCTTTTGGCCTTAACATGATAACCTCCAAGAGGCTTTTGAAACAGGGTCATTTATTTTTTTTCTTTCATATATTTTGACAGAGGAGAGAAAGCAAAGGTTCCATTTTAAACAGTTAATGCATAACTATAATTGTGAAATTGCAATTCACCACATCTTCACCCCTTAGTAGATGTACCATAAAACACTTTATGCTTTCCCTTTTGGTCAGGACAAGATTTACAGCTGGCTGAAACCAGGCCTACTGTGACTACTTGTGTAGATAAAGTTACTTACGGAATGGCTGTAGGTCTGAGGAAGAGGAAGAAGAGAGGAGAGGGAAAGAGGTACATAAGAAGGCTGTGCACATCCCATAACAATCCATATTAGAGGTCCAGGCAGAATTATACTGTTGTTAGAAAACACAGATAGCTGGATAAGGCTGGTAACTGGGACTCTATCTTCAAAATATTTATGCACATGAGTAGCTTTATATTCACAAGTGGGTCCAGTACATTATTTATCATATTCATTTACTTATTTAGTAGCTGCTGCTGCCAGTGAACAAATTGCTTTTCTAAAACAGAGGAAGGCACAGTTTCTTCTCCACAGAGCATTTAGTCCAAGACGAACATCTTGTCTTGCCTGTTACATTGGTTTCTGGGGATGTCAGGAGTTTCACAAGAGAAAACACATGTAAAAGACAGAACCACATTTGAGGAGCAACTGCTATTCACATGCACATTTTTGGGACATAGATTTGTGCATTGTGCTGTTCTTGTCCATGGAGCGCTATTCACAAAGACAATGAGAAATTTGTGGAAAATATGTGCAAAGGCACCACTAGTTTAATCTCCTTGCAGAACCACTTGCCATCTTTTGGGAAAAATTGCACATACACATTAAGAATGATCATTTGGCCCCCTGAGGCACTTTTCATTTAAGAAACAAGAGAGTACTTGTGTACATAAAATATATTAAAAAGAATCATAGTAAATGAGCATGCAAATAAGTTCTATGAAGTTAGATAAGATGAACTTTGTTCTATTTATTCTATTACTTCTTTTTCGCAACATAAATTTTGGAATGCAGTAAGCTATCCAAACATTTGGACTTTTATAATGCAATTAACTTCAATAATTACAGTGTCTCCTTATTGTAAAAGAGAGTCATCTAGCATTTATTATTGTGCAACAGGATTTATTTTCTGGTCATTTAAGAACAAAAAAAATTTTTAAAGATTGCATTTTTTTACTAATTTACTAATTCAATGTCAACATCTTACAGTTAGCATTGGACGATAATTTCTATGCACAATACATAATTTTGATTGCATTTCTTTCAGAACTGTCACCATAAGTTTAACTGCATGTTTGAGTCAACCTTTACTCTGTTATTGTAAACCAAATACCACGTACAGCACCATCTAGTCAAGACAGCGTTTTCTAAGTATGCTTTTTAACAGTGGAATATAAAATGCATAATTTTCATTCAAAATTTAGCAAATGCATAAACCTTGCTTAAATTTTTCTGTCAGTCATATTCCCATGGCAGTGGTGAACCACTTCTACTTCCAAGAACATCATCCCTTTTCGTTTGCTATATAATAACAAAAAGAAACTAAATAGGACATTAAACTTGTCTCAGCTTGCAAGTCCACACAGTTTTCTCCATGTGAATTACCTGACTTTTAAAGAATTGCTCTGCAGCATGAAATTGCACATAAGTGAAGCACATGATACATTCACATACAGTGTTACAATGAGATGTACTTTGAAAGTGGTGAAGTCAGAATGGGCTAATGGAAGCATCCCATATTTACTATTCCTGATCAGATAAACACTTATTTTTAAATCAGGCAGCAGACCTAGTAAATCTGGGCTTGTTCTTGTATTTAAGTATGTGCCTAAGTGTCTTTGTTTGGCTAGAGAAATTGTGGTTAATAAATAACATTTATATTTACAAGTTCAAACAGAAGAGGTTCTAAGTCTTACTAGCTACAGATTCTAACTGGGGTCTTAAGCTAGAATGATTTCTTTCCATTTTTGCTTCTTCTCATAAGTAATAAATAATTCTGTTAATTGGAAGAGGCATAAACTATACCCTACAACATTATTCTTTTTCTGTCATGCCCTCCATGACATCTGAGACCTTTGGCGGGCTCACAGAGACAGACTGACTGAAATGTAATATACTGTTTGTTCAAAGCTGGCTCACATTTCTTCGTCACTTTTACTAGGTAGAATACTCACTGAATTTAAACAAGTTTTCCCAACATTAAAAACTGGGAATTAATAACGTTTTTTTTGCTGGTCTAATACAACTTACACACACACACACACATTCCAGGAAAGCAACACATGCCAATCAGCAATTTATTGCCTATTACTGCATGTTTTCAAAAACTATGAGCTAAGCCTAAGCCCATCAGCCCATAGTAGTAAGATTTTCCTTCCAGAAGAGGTACGAGGAAGTGGGGAAATTGCAGTGATATGAACACCACGTATTGGGATCTCATAAGGAAAACACCAGTAGATCCAATCATGACTGATTGTTTTAAAATGTTAAATGGTGTTGGCAAAACACCAAAGGTGATAGCACTTTTTATCCTGCTAAGTGAAGTATTGTAAATGCTGCAAGGCTGCTGAAGAGTGAGAAAGTAGAAAGAGGCATGGCATTTTAGTGGAATGAAAAGTCACAAAGTAAATGAGCTATTCTTAAAAGCAATCTTTTAGAACTAAGTGCTGGAGAATACCAGTGTTCTTTACCATAAGAAAAAAGCCCACACAGTATATCACAACTTGCAAAAATGTGCAGTTTCATGAACTAGCACTAAAGCTGAAGTGTTTTCTTTTACAGGAGTCTCGCAAATAATAATCTCCAGTCACTTCCAAGAGACATATTCAAAGGCTTGGATTCTTTAACAAATGTGTAAGAAAGCAATTAATTAATCTATTAATTATACTAGAAGTATAAAGATATTATTTCAGAGGACATTCTGAGTAACCATTCAAACCAGTAGCCAGTAATGGATCTTATTACTGGGTAGAGACTACACAGTATGGGTAGGCTTGCATTTTTTGTCTGTTGTTGTTGAGAATTTGTGATAGTTTTGAACATTCCACCAGTTATGAAGATAAGTAATATTGTTAGTAGTTAAGTAATAAAGCTGCATGTTCATTAAGATTTTGTGATTAAAAAGGGAGGATCCTTAGGGATGCATGAGAGAGCAACGCATGTGGGGAAGGTGGAAGATATTTAATGGAGTAACATTTTAATGTGTAAGCAATGTCTGGGAAAGCTATCTTTTATCAGTAAAGCATGTGTCTAAGTAAGTATCCCATACTAAATCTAATTGAAACCAAATCAAAACATCAACTTGTTTAAATATATACATATACACATAAAATCTAGTAAAAACACAAAATATAGATGAACAGATAAATCTTATAGTTGCTTTAGTGAAATAGATCCTGTTTACAATATACCAAATCCCATTTCATCTGATCTGGGATAATAAACTGAGAAAATCCTTGGCCTGCTCCCTGTATTAACAAGGTGGGCTGGATTCCTAGTGCAGAGCTGCAGTAGTAAGATGTGGACATGGCCAGTGTATTTGGGAGCATTACTTGGCATGACTGATCGTGGCCAGGTGGTCACACAGTCTGGTCCTGGCGCTTGCCTGTTCCTGTACATACGATCAGAAATCTGACTGAAGACAGCTGTAAAAGACTTGAACAGAACTCCTTTGCTTGTATTTCCTGAAGCCCCAAATAAATGTATCTAAAGGAGATAGTGAATGACTGACCATCAGGTTACATTAATTCCTATTTTGTTATCTAGAATGCTCTTACTGAGAAAGGGTAATCCAAAAGAAGCAGGGGTCATTAATTTGGTAGGCTTTTGCATACATATAAACTTGGGGAAATCAATAAAAATTTCTGACTGATCACCAAGTTAAGATCTCCTTGATTACCTTAATATAATTAAAGCTCTGTGGGTTCTGGTATGCAAGTTTAACTATGGGTCAGGACAAATTAAGCCAGGAAGGCCTCAAGTGAGAATAAGCAAGAGGGCACATATTTAACAAAAGCCTGTTTTGTTGTTCTCAAGGAGAAATACATTAGCTGACTACTTACTTTCAATGCATGATTTATTTGTTGTAGAGATCTTAGAGGCAATGCATTTAATTGTGACTGCAAACTGAAGTGGTTAGTGGAGTGGCTGGGCAGAACCAATGCAACTGTTGAAGATATTTTCTGTGAAAGCCCACCAGAATATAAGAAGCGCAAAATCAATAGCCTCTCTCCGAATGAGTTTGATTGCATTATTACAGGTAATGTGACTCAAATTATTTAATCTTGTTAAAGTCAAAGCTATAGTTTTTCATTTTAGAGCCCATTTTTGCAGGAAGGCTGCATTCTGGATGGAATTTCTACTAAAATCAATATTGCACTCTTTGCCAGTCTAAGTCTGACATGGGAATAATTTAGGAGCAGGGTCCTATATTGCAGTATCTACTCAAACTTTAATATGTTACATAAGGATTTGGAAAACTGGGACATAAAACTCTACCTCTTTTTATTGAGAAAGATTGAAAACCAAATTGCAGTTGCTCCTTTATCAACAGAAAAATTGGACTAGTGATGAAATACTGTAATTTGTAATAAATTGGTATCTGATAAGCAGATTTTTTTTCAGTACAGTATGTAAAGTATCTCTGTAATTATCATCTGTTGTGTGCACTTTTGCAGAATTTGAAGTTTATCAGTCCCTGCCATACCAATCCCTGTCAGTAGATACTTTCTCATATATGAATGATGAACATGTGGTTATTGCTCAACCTTTTACCGGAAAATGCATCTTTCTTGAATGGGACCATGTGGAAGTGATGTTCAGGAATTACGACAACATTACAGGTATGAACACTGCTTGACAAATAACATTACAACAAATTATCCAAAAAGTGGTACTAACCCCATCTTTTCTTTTTATAGGTACTTCAACTGTTGTGTGTAAACCTATAGTTATTGAGAGTCAGCTGTATGTCATTGTCGCACAGCTGTTTGGAGGCTCCCACATATATAAAAGAGATATTTTTGCTAATAAGTTTATAAAAATTCAAGATATTGAAATCCTTAAAATCCGAAAACCCAATGACATTGAAACTTTCAGGATTGCTGAAGACTGGTATTTTGTTGTTGCAGACAGTTCAAAGGCTGGTTTCACCACGGTTTACAAGTGGAATGGGAATGGATTTTATTCCCATCAGTCTCTGCATGCCTGGTACAGAGATACTGATGTGGAGTATCTTGAAATATCTGGCAAACCACATTTAATTCTGTCAAGTAGTTCCCAAAGACCTGTAATATATCAATGGAACAAAGGAACAAATGAATTTGTTAAGCGGTTTGATATTCAAGATATGGAAGACGCATATGCAGTGAAGCATTTCAAAGTGAAAGAGGATGTATACATTTGCTTAACAAGATTTATTGGGGACTCTAAAGTAATGAAATGGGGTGGTTCAGCATTTCTGGATTTACAAAGGATGCCATCCCGAGGGTCAATGGTATTCCAACCACTTCAGATAAGTAATTATCAATATGCCATTCTCGGAAGTGATTATTCTTTCACTCAAGTCTATTATTGGGATGCGGAAGAGGCAAAATTTGTGAAGTTTCAAGAATTAAACGTACAGGCACCAAGATCTTTCATACATGTCTCCATCGATAATCGAGATTTTCTCTTTGCTTCAAGTTTTAAGGGAACTACATTGATTTATAAACATGTCATAGTTGACTTAAGCGCATGACACTCATAATTCTGAGATTACATCAGACTTTCTACCGTAAGTGGACAAAATGAACTAAATGCATGATGACTCTTATCTTACTTCCAAATGAATGCCTTTAAAAGTTGAGATTGCTAGAACAAAGTATTACTAGTATCTTCATCTTTAATTGTCAAGTCTAGTGGTGTTGGAAGTTGCATTTTTTAACAAAAAGAAATTAAATTAACTGTTCTTTGCATCCACAATATGTAAATACATGTGCAACTGCATCTGTTGCTATAAAGAATATTAAGATGTACTTTTCCATTTATTTATTCACCTGTTTGAAACAACTGCCAAATAAAATGTTTACATTTTGTGTCTTTCACATTCCAAATATTATTTGCAGGTGATACTTTTTATTTGTGTATATATTATACACATATAAAATAAAGCCAAGAAGGCATATTGCCCAATGCAGTGTTGTACTGCATAGAAGATGCACAATATTGAAGATCATGTGGGTTTTACTTATAACAAGAAATTCTTGATAAAAATACTGCATTGAAACAAAAGCCTATAAATTATCACCTGGACAATCCTTGCAGTTATGTAAAGCTTCACTGATTTAAATAGAACTCTAAGCAGAAAAAAGAATTCAGTTACCTAGGTGTGGTTGTAGGATGAAGGGTTGTTACACACATCTAATTGTAGGATGGGCCTTTGTACTGTGTATAGCTAAAAATTTACAAAGAACTCAGCAGGATAAAAGATAAGGTAAAGGTCTATTTCTTCACCTGATGCTGAAGCAGCAGAAGAAAATTTCTTGTACTACACTGGGGCTGTTACTGTGCTGAAAAGCTGAAAGCTAGAAGCAAAGCTTATTTTTCAGCTAGCACTATTTCTATAGCTGAACTGTCAAACATCGCTTGCATGAATTCTGTGTCCTTGTCAAGTCTTTCCACTGTAATTGCAATTATTTAGTCTTCAATGAATTTATTCCTTATTCTGAATGAAGCCAGTGAATGGGAAGTAATTTTTTTCCACTACCCTGCAATGAATCTTAGTACCAGGTACTTCTGAAATTCAGGGAATTTTGAATGTGGCAGGATGAAGTCAGTTTGTATAGCGTATGCAACTCCGGGGAAGCTGTTAAATATATACATATATATGTTAGTGTATCTGTTAAATTATGCTAAATCTGAATTTGGCATCAAAATCCATTACAAGCTCAAAGTTAAAATAGTCTTTTGTTTACATGCATCTAGTGCACCACTTGAGAGAAACCTACATTGATGCTGAAGATGATTTGGTGCAGCCCAGGAAGAGAGCTCAAGTTTATTTTAGACACCTTTGCATTCACTTAAGTTATCAAACATTGTGCTCTAGTGCCATCTCCAAAATATACACATGAATACTCTGTTCATTTCTACACATTTCTACCATTCACAGAAGTTGATTGGGGAATAAAACTAATCATACTATGCATGTCAGCTAGTCACATGAGCTGATTAATGTGTGTTTTAGGAAGCCACTCCTAAACAGTATGCTTCTGTAATAAAGAATGGAGGTTTTTTTATATTTAATGTTATTTGAAAAGAAAAAAATCTCACCTGAACAATACTACTCTAATAAGTTAATTTTTCTGATGCCTTTTTATCCATAGCTGCGTATGCTCTGCTAGGTATTTGGCTTAAAAACTACCTATTCCATAAGTATTTAAAATGTGAGTAGAAAGATTTTAAACTATGCTTCACAGCTGAAACCTCCCAATTTTTTCTCAATAAATACATTTCCAAAAGTCATCTTAATAAATAATCTCTTGTTTGGCAGTTTCCTTTATATGTCAAAGCATATTTCCTTTATGTAGTTTTAGCTTTTATATGAGCATGATTTCAAACCCCAGATGAACCCAAATAATAGTTTTTATTATTTCTCAACATTGGCCGCACATCTGTGATTGCCAACTCAGTTTGTCCCATTTCTTCTTCAGTGCCCTTTGCATGGGAAAGGAATGAAATACAAAGTCATGAACCCATCTCCAATCTACCAGCAAACCATTAAATGTTTTGTATTTCTTTCGTCTTCTGTTTCAGTCTTTTACTTAGGTCCTATTGAATTATGTGCACTGTTTCTGATCTGATTTTTCCCATTATACTTGCCTACATGCACTCTCTATCGAATTATAAAGATAATGCCTATGTATCCTTCTTGTTACAAACATATTATCCACATCTGGCTGAACTTAAGTGGAGTTGGAGAAACTTGCTAATCTGCTACCAACATTTATTTACAAACAACATATTGTGTACCTTGAAAAATTCATGTTTCACGGAATTGTATTTCAGAGCCAGCCAGCTATGCTGGCTAAGGCCTATGCTATAGTAGTGCTATGATTGTTTTTGTGAGTTACCTCATTCTGAAATAATATGACAGACTTATGGGAATTCACTGTTACTCCTGGGTTTAAAGGAGGAATTTAAATGCCTGCAAGGGTGTGAGTCACTAGAATTTTACATTCACAGTACATTTAAAACTAGCCATGGTACAGTAGAGGGTAGCAAGGGATTAATCTGCTGGAGAATGCAGCTGTGATATCAGTTTGGTTGTTCCCTCAGAAAATTTTACCTGTAGTCAAGTATTAGAGATTTGGGAAGTTCTTAATGCCTATGTCATTTTTGGAAGGCAAACTAATTACTATAAAATGCTGAATCGAAACCTGTTCTCTTTTGAAAATCCCTTTCTCTAGTCAGTTTATGTCAGGTGGAGACTCACAGGGACAACAGCCAGTTTCTTATTGTGTGAGTATAGCATTTCTTTGTACCACATAAGGAACTGGGGTATTTTTAGAACAGAACTCATAATCCCTAACGTAGAAGAGCGTAAAGGCTCATTAGGTGGTTCCCTGAGCTGTTTCTTCCTGATTTTAGAGACTGGCCTTTTAACAGCTCATCTGAGCATAAAGCTAAGACCATATTCCATCCTGGTTCTCTGCTCAGTATTCCTTCTGATATCAGTGGAAGAGTCAGCAAAAAACTAGAATAGAACCTTTGACCATATATATATTGGTATGTTTTTAAAATGTTGTTTTAAAAACCCTGTTTCTTTCAGCAAAATCTATGTTACTTGTGGCTGACTGGTTGTCTTCAGTAGTTGTAATGGCTTTTCTAAACTCCCTAATTGTTTTGTTTATGACTGACAGAGTATGTAAGCTACTAAATGTATTACAGAAGTATTGAAGGTTATTAATGGGTACTGCTGATCCTCGACGCTCCTTAGTCATGTTAATGTCTAAGACAGAAAAAAAGAACATTAATGGAATAGTATTGTATTCCTACAACTACTTCATTATATTTTTAATAGAGCACAAATATAAAAGAATATGCACCTCTCTACTTTGGAAGAGATATATAAAATACATTCAGAATATCTGATACTATACCATGTGTAACTTTTTTTATTTTGTCTGTTGCAATGCCTAGGACTTGCAGGTTTTTTGTTTCTACTTATCTTCCATTGAAAAAATAATCCAAAATGCACTCTGCTACTAAGAAGGAAATTCAGTAAGGAAATACCTTGTTGAGTAAGGTAAAACAAACAGAAATGTATTACTGGTTTTTATTTCATTTTAATGATAACTTCTCTTAATTATTTTAATTTTTTAACTTTATTTGAAGGGGTTATAACTCACTTGAAGCACACTTGAGGATGGGAAACAATTATTAGCATAGTTCATAACGTGTGATATGCTTTGATATGTTCTAGTGGGAAGCTCACTAACAGCTGTATTTATGTATATGAGCATTACAGTATATTGTGTTAGCATTCAGTGGAAAATAAAGAATGTTTAAACCATAGAAGTAACAAAAAGTCCTCAGACTGACAATAGCACCAAGAGAAAGCAGAGAAGTCAGCATACCCAAAATGTTACAATTTGGAACAGAATATAAACCCACAGCAAGTCTCAAGAGTGTTTTCCCTTTCAAGGAAGTATTTTCCTTTCCATGAAATACATAATGGGTTTCTCCTCAGTGGGGACCCCCTGAAAATCCAGATAATCACACAGTTCTTGCAAAATACAGTAAGAGGCTTACAAACTCAATGCACTACATCCATGATCCTAATATGTGGATTTTTTTCCTTTTGACACCTCTCTGTTACATCAGTCTCAGCCATGGTGACACAAAGGGAGAGGTGAGTGCGCTACTGCCCACCGAAACGGCCAGGGCCCTACCAGGGCCAGGCAGAAATTAAGCCAGGTTCAGCAGATGGAAAATGCAAACCCAGCACTCAATTCACTCAGCTGTTAATGCCTGCCCACTGCCTAGCAGGTTTTCTCTCTGATTTGTTGTACATATTGCCAACAGTTGCCACTACCTTTTATATGCCTGCAAGACTTCTCCTCTCATTCTTGCTGATCTGGAGCCCTAAGCATGGTAGTAAAGCTGTGATTTAGACTCCTGTTGATCAGAATGGCTGAATGTGTTTTTGTGGCCGGGAACTCACCGATAAATGTCGAGGTCTTGGGGAGTTCAGTTCCTCCAGACCGAGCTGTGGTACACTGCCTGACTTACTGCTAATGGCAACTTTTCTTCCTTACTGATGACTCTGAATCCTAATGGCTGGTGTTACAGGCATGTCTCTGTTTATAGTTCACTTAAACAAAGTGCTCAGAGGCGAACCTAACCCTATTTCTATTCAGGAATTTTCCTGAAATGAACTATAACTACAAAGACCTCCAGTGTGCTATACAGAAGTGGTGTTGTATTTGTGCTTTGAGACTTTGAATCGCTCCAATTAGTTATGGTAGTGTAATACTTCTGTCTTCCAATTTGTTACAGTAGAAAGCAATTTGCCCCCAAATATGCATATTTATATTCATAGAATTGTTTATTTATACTCCAAATAAACTGAAGTGGATGATGGCAATAATTATGTTACTGTTTCCAATCTCCCATTCATCAAATCAATTTCTGAATTCTCAAAAGTTGTTTTCAACTCAGTCTTACTTTATTCTTCCTACTGAATTATTTCAATTGAAAAAGGACTTTCTGACCCATTCTCACTTCCTGTTTGAAGGCCTGGATAGCGACAGCAGTATGTTAGCAAGTTGTCAACCTGCCCAGATGGTGAGCATCCAAAAATGCTGAAAGAGCTTCAGAATAAACAGGCTGATCTGCTAAGAATACATAGTCCTTCATTAAAAACAATTTATGTGCGAAAGAAGTAGAAGTAATGAACATTATGTCTATTTTTCTAAAAAGTTCATGGGATAACCAGTGGGATTTCAGGTAAGTAAAATCCACATTTATCTGAAATTATAAATGAAAATGCAAGTGTAACATTTCAGGAGAAATTAGGTAACTAAGCAAGTGGGACAGGCTGACTAGTGAAGTTGAGGGTCCAGAAATGCAAAATATTATACATAGGAAAGAAATGCTCGCAAAGTTTAAAATTAGCAGTAAAGAAAGTCAACTTAATGTTGTTGTGAACAACTCAGAAAGATAGTGATCTTAATATACAGCTACAGGAAAGAACAAATACTGCTACCACATGTGCAGGATAATAGGGAGAATACAACACTACATGTCATGGCAAATCACTGCTGTTGCCTTGTTTGAGATACTGCATGCAGTACTAATGTAGCCATCTCAAAAAACACTGCAGGGTGATTCAGGACTCAGAGAGATGTGGAAAAATTCCCTGAAGGTGTGGAACAAGATGGCACTTGACACTATCAAACCCCAACCCATAAACCAAAATACCTTCCCCCACAAATTAAACTGTGGCATTCACTGTCATAGGCAGTGACATAGGGGACAATAATACAGCATTCAGATAATCAAACATGGACAAATTACAAAAAAATTGTAATTCTATTTTTTTAGTACTAAACATAATTGCTCTTCATTAGGGAAGAGAAGGGTCTTTGCACTTTGCACTTCTGTCAGAAGCATCTGGCTGTAACCATTTTGGATGAAAAGCCAAGCAGCTGCATAATGAATGTGCTCCAGTGCTGCATTTCCTATTTTCAGTTCCTGAGACATAGTTAGCTCTCGAGACAGAAATTAGCTCAACTTTGTTGCTGAGGTCCACAAAATAAAATATATAAGATGTACATATGAGACAGACATTCAGAAGCATTTACAATACTGAGAAAGTGAACACTGAAAAAATCTGTAAGATACCAGCAACATAATTCCTTGAAATTATGTCAACAATTAAAAAATTTTGGCAAACTATTTGCAAGTACTTGAGAATGTAATTGCACAACTTAGGCTGGCTTCAGCTATGTAAGTCATGACAGAAGTAGATTCCCATGGGAAAAACAGCTTTTTATAAGCTTATTATTAAGATTTGAATATTAGAGCTGTAGGAATATTAGTAGCAAAGTACCTTATGATTAAGCAGGTAACAGTATTTTCCTGTGAGGGAGTAATTTCTAAACCACAGGAACAGATCAACAATTTTGGGAAAACAAACAAACAAACAAACAATCCCAATGTCACCATTTCCAATTAACTGTGCAATTTGAACCCCCTATCCTGCTCCCTTTTGTCCCCCATATACAATAACATAAGGATACTGCCCATTCAGGAAAAACACCGTACATATGTTGCTCCAAAATGTGAAACAAAGGAAGAAAAAGGATTAATCTGGAACAGAAAGCTTAATTGCATATGTGAATATCTAAATTTTCTGGTATACAGATTATTATGAAAAAGAGAATATCTTTTTAATGTTTACACTTGAAGGCATTAGCTACCTGGATTATAGATTGCAAACACAGATAAAAATCCACTGCTTCTAAATAATTCATATGCACTAGCATTAGTCCAGTCTTAAATCCTACCTTTAACCTTTCCTTAGCATTATTTAAGATAACAATGAGTCCTTCAAACTAAACTCACTTCAAGGCTGAGACCAAGAAAAAATATCTGGTACAGCAGCTGCTAGAAAAGCTCTGCCTTTTTATAAAGGGTTCTGGAGTACATCAAACTGCAACAGCACTACGATAATCATATTTTATTAGCTTGAACTGAACTGGAAATGAATGTTTGTTCCAGAATTACAGCTCATTTCAGAATTTCTGTAAAATCATTTTGAGAGCAGTGACACTATCAGAGGATCTAAGAGTAAGAAAAAAGGAAGCTAATTTCAACTGCTTATCAAAAAATCCTATGGGTGTGGTTGTGACTTTGTCTGACAGTTGTATAAATGTAATTAAGTACAATTGTTGCAAAATAATCAATTAAAGAAATGATATGAACTGTAAAGTGTACCTGGCAAGACTATTACGAATAAACTATGCCAGAACAGTATCACTCTATACAGCCAGAGCTCCCTTAAGCCAGTAAATTGCAAAGGTCCTTCCTTCTCTGAGAGTACCTTACAGCCCTCCTTGTTCCTGCACAGGGAGCAGGCAGCCCAGAAACTGCCCGTGGAGGAAGGGAACAAGCTCCAATCATGCCTCAACATAAACAATTTCCTTGAAGTACAGCCACAGACCAGAGGCATTCCTCCCAGTGACAAGGATAACTCAGCAAGGTCTTGAGGGCACCAGCTCGTGCATGTCAGAACATTCCCAGTTTTGCTGGTATTTCAGAGGGAGTAATCAGCTTGTGTGTGTCATCAAACCTGAGCTCACTTAACATCCACTTGCTGGGGAGCCAGGAACAGATTGCAGAGGTCAGCACACGCCGCAAAAGCTTGGTCAGCCCATTCCTAGGGGGCTGCCACTCTGGCACTGTTCACAGGATGTGAGCTAGCTGAGGTTACAGGGACATAAAAATAACCATTTGGAGTTAAACCTGGGTTCATGTGCTCCAATGTCCTGCCTACTTGGTCAGAAGTGATGCTTATTAGAAAACCCAACAGTATGGGAATTACAGCATTATGATTTCCCAGTATACCCTCTCACCCTCCAGCAAGAAAGGAAAAGAAACCCTGCTTCTTGCCTTAAGGAGGTGTTCTTGTGGACAGTGAAATGCCTAGAATAGGTACATCCCTCATGCAAGGCAGCAGCAGGGTTTTTTGCTCTAATGAGGAATGCTCTTCTGCATTGCGGCTCCTGGAGATAATGAAGGAGCACTGACTCAATTAAAAAATAATGAAAAAAAAAAGACCCCACTTATGTCTGTGACTCTGACAAAGGGAAAAGGCTTTAAAATCTGTGTTGCAAGGTTTTTTTCCTTAACAAAAGCTGGATTTGCATTTCAGCTCACTCCCCTTGGAACATATACAAGCAAACTGAGAGGAGTAAGCATTGCACCAGCTTGTTGGAACAAGGTGAGAGGTGCACAGGCTGAATCATGTTAGTGTTTCCTATGTTTATCATGTGTCTATATATAAATACCAAACATAAATATGCTTTATATAACAATATAACAATATAATAAATCATTCACGTATATATAAAAATATATAAATGTGTTATGGAGTCCCAATATGCTAATACTGATCCATCACCTGTGACAAGGTTATTTACATTTTATGTAATTTTTGTTCTGGGGAAAAGTAGAAGCTAATGAAGAATAATCTCCTTCAAGTAAGGCATATAAACAATCGCTTAATAATTCATAGGAGCTGCAAGTAAGGAAGCTTCCCCCTTCCTGCCCTGCAGAGCAGCCCCAGGCAGATAGCTTACAGAATAGGAAACATACTGTGTAAGTGCCAAGAAATGCAGCTGATTGAAATAGTTCTCTCTCTTTCCATGAAGAGAAACTATACATTCAGCCATTTCTACTGCTGTAAAAAGTCAGTTAAAGTGACAGTGAAAAAATATAATTGAACAAATTATCTTCTTTTAACAGTCACAAAGGGCATGATAGAACAGAACAAAAAAAGACAAGCAACAATGGCAACTATGAGCAATTTCCACTTTCCTCCACTCCTCCTTGGGAGCTCTGACCCTCAATGGCACTCAAGCTGTACTTCTGTTCTCTGATTTTTGTACTGTACTGCCTGCCAGAAAAGAAATCTCTGGAAAGTCACCACGAAGTTTAAAGTTACATAATATTTTATTTCTCTTTGTTTTTCCTCTCCATGGTGCTGCGTGCTATGAAAAAGAAAGAAAAGCTCCTTCTTGTCTGCTACTCATTCTCTGAGTAACTTAGAAGGAGTATGTATTTAATGATTACATCATTTCTATTCAAGCATCTTGCAGAATGTTAACTGATAACCTTCTGCCTAGTCCTGTCTTCACTATCTGTGGTTCAAAGAATATCTGCCCTTCCCTCTTGCAAGCCCTTTGGCTTTAGTGGCCGTGTTGAACAAGCTTTTGTAGCAATTTGAGTTATACATAGTGGCAATTTGCCACTAAATAACAGGAAAAATTCTTTCCAAGATTTCCGAGAACCCTTCCAAGGAAGAGGTGGAAAAAACCAAAAAAGGTTATCAAAATTCCCAAACATGTTTTTGAAAGATCCAGAAATTGGGGTGGATTTGGAAAAGAATTTTAAATGAAAAATATGTTAGGCACTGATACTGTTGAAACATCAAATTTAGATATTTCAAAATAAAGCACTGTATTTTGGAAAGATCTAAATTTAAGCAACTACCAGGAGGAGATCCTTACCAGGAGAAGCACCTACCCAGGGCAGTGCATACATAAATTCTAGCATGCTCCTTTCTTCTTTTCCATAATCCCATGCCATAATCATTTTTTGATTTTTTTTCTGTACTCCTTGTTAATTTTCTTGTATTTTCCTTTTTCCCCCCACTGTGCATCTCTGTATATACTGACTGATCTTACTCTCTATGAGTAACAACTTACTTAAAGGGGATAGAGCTTTACTCAGTTTTATGGCTAATCTCATAACTCAGAACTAGAAGTAGTACTGACACATCAGGAAATGCAGTAAGGGAAAGGGAACATGCCAAGGTTGCATTCTCTTCACTGCATAAATGGTTCCAATAAACAACTGGAATTATAAGAGTTACTGAGCTGTAGTGAATCCATATTCCTCTAGCATTTTAAAAAAAAGGCACTTTGCCGGAAATTTTTTATGTATAGTGAGTACTCAGATACCTTCAACCCACCAAATGAGACAATATGCCTGAATAAAACTCCACCCACAATTCTTTTGCCAGAAAGGAGACTTTTCCAAATTCACACTTTCACACTGGTTGCCTTGCCAAGTTTATATTAAAAATATAGATTCTCCTAAAGAAGTAGAGGTAATAGCCTTGTACATGTTTTATCAAGCCCTGACAGTTTGATACATTAGGAATTCTGTTCATTACCTGCACTGTGTCACAGCATAAACCAAGAACATACCCATGTTTGTGTATGCACCTGACATGCAGGAGTCACACCTGAGAGAGAGGCACACAGGGTGTGCAAATACACATTTCCTGCTAAAAACTGCTTTCACTGAGATTAGCATGATATACTTGTTACATAACAATCTATAAAACTTCACTGCAGTACGACAGCAAGTGCTGCTGTTTCCTCAGAGTACCAGGCCAAGA
The DNA here is from genome assembly GCA_013398055.1 of Ifrita kowaldi. Classification (NCBI taxonomy): domain Eukaryota; kingdom Metazoa; phylum Chordata; class Aves; order Passeriformes; family Cinclosomatidae; genus Ifrita; species Ifrita kowaldi. The sequence continues at coordinate 405,071 of VZRS01009615.1, read as the reverse complement.
CCTGAATGCCACCCACCACCACTGTGCTGTACAAAACTTACAGTGTTTTGGCCTGTGGCAAACACAAATGATCAACAAACTAGTACTACTGTTCATTTTCTTTTCTCACAGTCAGTTACTAAAGTTCACTCTAGTGGTCTGATTAGATGTTTATGTTCTTCAGTGGAAATAAAATGATAAAGAAAGAGGAGCAATCAGACAGATTTTTCATCAAGAGATTAAAAGAAAATATTTTTTTGTCCAAGATGTATTGGAATAACAGCCTTTTCTACATGCTTAAAGAGAATAAAAAATTTACATAACTTTTTAAATTTAAGGATCACCATCTAAATTTGCACAAACTCTCCAGACATTTAAGTGAAATACAAGAATGAAAACACTACAGACTTCAGAGTACGTGGAAAACTATTTTTAATTTATCCTTCCAGGAATACTAGCTACAGAGACTTGGTTGCTTAGCAAGCAGTGTAGTTAAGCCATCTGAGGATAGAAGCATGACCTTTATGTGGCCAAAATCAGCTAAGCAATACACCTTTAATACTGGATTGAAAGCACACTAACAAGTATAGAAGCAGAATTTGAATATTGTCCTGTTTATTCATTATTTTTCAATTCTTCAGAAGTAAAGATAACGAAATCTTTCATTCTGGAGACCACAGAATTTTTTTTTACTCCTTGAATCTCAATACTTTCAATCTCCTGAAGAGCAACTGCTAACAGTGCAATCTGAAAAATGCAGTTAAAAAGAGCCTCAGGATATCGCCATTATATTGACCATAATTGCAGGATTCCCTATTATTTCAGTGTTCCACCCCATCTCCTGTTTTATAGTACTATTCATTACAAACACCAACTCAGGAAGAAGAAAACCATGATACTTGGAAAACACTGTGACACAAGATCAAACATTTGTACAACAGTCCTATATATACACGTGCAGAAGCAATTTGTGGTGATGGCAAAACAGAATCATTCATCCACCTTAACAGGGAAGCTGAGAAATACAGGTCTCTTCTAACACCTAAGATGGACATAAAACCCACTAAGACAGACACTGGAATTTTGATGGGGAGGCAGGAGATCATACAGAGCACATTTTCACTGGGCTGCGAGACTACAAGTGTTCATTCATTTTAAACATAACTTTTGTTTTTTAAATTTCTTTTACCGTGTGATCAGACACAGGAGCACATTGCCCAGGGAGGCGGTGCAGTCTCCATGCTTGGAGATATTCAAAATCCCAAGAGAGAGTGTCTTGAACTCTAGCTGACCCCGCTTTGAGCAGGGGGGGTCGAGTAGATGACCTCTCAAGGCACCAGACGCCTCAAGGCCCATCAGCCTCAGCTATTCTATGATTCCCAAACAACTCCGGGTTGGACAGAAGTTTGAATGAATGACCAGGACAATGAAACTCCTTGGTGCTGCAATAATCATCTGTTTTATGGCACTCGGGTGCAGAGGTAAATGGTTATTACAATGCACTTAAGAATTGGATCCATTTCAGAAGCTGAGGAAGTAATTCTTATCTGGTTTTTTGTTAAACCTTTTCAGAAGGAAAGGAAACCATGGGAGTTCATTATTTATTCTGTTACTTCCTGCGCATTAGTCTATATTTCTTTTGATGAACTTTTTGCTAGACAAATTAAAAAAAATTTGTTTTACAGAATTAGCATTTTTACAGAATAAAAACCACAGATATGGGCTACTGTTTCAATTTAAATTTACTACTTTCATAGCTTAAGCAGTACGTAACAGTGCTGACTCAGCTATGTTCAGATCAAACTGGGATAGATGTCACCAGGGTGTTCCACGTGCAGTACCAGGAATCCAGACATCTTTCCTGCTGGAGCTCTGCAGAGCTCTTAGTGCTGCTCTTAGGAGAGGTGAGTAAGGGCTAGGTCAGTTCCAGGGCTCCCTCAGTTTATATTAATTTCATTCTTACTAAACCTCCAAGAGCAGCAGTGTTCCAAAAAGCTTATTAGAATATATCAGCAGTGGATGAAGGAAATGATGTGATAGTGGATAAAGTTCTTATAATCTCTTAGAAAAGTCCCACGGTTCTCCATGAAACTTACTTAATTGCTTTGTCATTTGTGCTTGTTAGGGTTTCTGGAAAGCCACTCTGAGGAGTCAGACAGCATTTGCAGGGGGGGAGATGGAAACCGAACACCAAAGGGTCCCTTCACAGGCACACAGACCAAGACCAGTGACACAGTACAGGACTTTAAAGCACCTGTCAGGCCTGTATCTCAACCAGCAGTGAAGGACTGGCTTGTTCCTGGAACTTATAATGACAAAAACTGTCTGCCTAAATTCTGGATGAGGATTATAATATTCTTCCTTTGGAAAGAGTAACCTAAGAAAGCTCCCTGTGTGGAGAGTGGTGACTATGCAGGAGGTGGCTTACTTTCTGCACTTAGGATATTATGGAATCCAAATAAATGCCATTTTAGCTGCTGCTGTTTAATTTTCAATGATCGAATTGCCCAAGTTTACTAAAGCTTTTTCTTATGGACTTTGCACTCAGCAAAGATACTGTAGGTGATGTGCTGGAGAAAGGAACAGCTAGTTCTAGACACAGTATTACAGAGATGAGACTTAATCTGTACTTGAAAAGGCTGCGTAAGACCTTGACCTGTCATATTTATGCTGGTACTTAATTTTCCAATCCAGGGCAGCATGACTGCAAATTACATTTGCCTGCTGGTTAGTTTGGGCAGCTGTAACTGCTCTGTTTCCTTGCTCAGAGAAGAGGGCTGTACTTTACAGGGAGAACTTGGAAGCTCTCAAGCTGAGACAAACCTGGCAGTTTGACCAGCAGCAAACAGAATACTTCATGTATCTTGGCATAAACAAACACTGCCCTCAGATGTTCCCTCTCAAAACCAGACATGGAGGGGTACGGAGGGGGTTGTTGCAGTCTCTTTGAAACTCTTTACAGCTCAGTACTTGGCTCTGTGGCACTTAAAAAAATTTACTTTGGGTTTCATAGTGGCGGTATTATAAAATAAACACATAATTTGCGTATTTTAACAAATAGCCAGAAATTGTAAGCACTCACTAAAATTTGTTCTGTGTCTGTACTGTGGACCATGTCGGTCTGCTTGTCTTCACTGAAGACTCAAGTTAGCCAGCTGCTTTTGCTGTTACTGACTACAGAGGCAACTCACCAAGTGACTGTGCAGACAGCCACAAAAATCCCACTGCTCAGGGGATGTGCCAGGTGTTCCTCTGAGACACCTGTGGGATCACCAGCCTGGGATGGCTGCTGAGAGACAGAATCCCCACTGCCCTTCCACCAAAACTTTTCTGGGGAAGGACAGCTCTAACTTTGTGTTGGCCATTCATGAACAGTGGCCTGTGAAAGCTGCCTTGGGGTGCAGAGAAGTTTCAGGTTCTCAGGAAAGCAGCAGGCTGCCAGGTTTATTTGCACCTCCCTCTCTAAATGAAACCAAACTCTGAGGAACAGAGAGGTGCATTAGGAAAAAATAACTTCTTAATTAAGGGTGTCTGTTCGGGAAATTTTGCATCTCCAGAGGAAAGATTTAGCAAAGCTTTCAATATAGACTTTGTAGAAAGCTATGCTGATAGGAGCTGTAATACATGTTGTTTATAAATACTGCAGCATATATTTAATGATTTTCTTGGTTTATAGCAATAGGAGTTCAGATAATTTAAATATTTAGAAATAATTAATTCTGATTTCAACACAACCTTATTAATTGATTTCTCTTATTTTAATAATTGATATGGCACATCAAATTTTTAGTTAAGAACAACCTGTGAAACAATTCTGGTCATATTAATCAAACACTGGCTCCAAGATAATGAAATACTTACAGCCTCTGGTGGGTTAGCATGGACTATAAAATGTGCTAAATCAGAGACACAGAAAGCTTGAAATAGCTTTTATGAGGTAGCTTGAGGGAAAACTTAAAATTATTTGTATGAAATAGCTCGTATCTACCATTTGGCATTAATTTTGCTAAAGCTGTAGATTACATTTCCCTTTGTTAAGAATAAAGAAATAAACACGGATTAATTTATGCAGCGAAGAGATTAATGCGAGCGTAAATCTTTCCTTTGAATAGAAATTCCTCCCATTTTAATTATTGATAACAGCTCAACTTGCTCAAAGGGGAAAAAATAGCATTTTAAATTTATTCTGCTTCTTTTACTCTGCACTTTTTCATGGGTAAGGAAAAAGGGCTACTCCTGATTTTCTCTCTACCCTTTCGGATGGGCGGCATTGTTTTCTTAGGGAAAACACACCACGAGAAGGTGGCTAAATGATTTCTGTACCCTACTAACGATCCTGACTGAATCGCCCACCAGGTTCCCATCTCCATTTTGACCCGAGTGCAGGCAGCAGCTCTTGCAGGGAGCGATGCTCTGCCCTGCCCACTGACACGGCAACACTGACGGGTCCGCCAAAGGTCACCCCGGCTTTTCCAACGGGCGCGGAGCCCGGTCCAGCGGGAATTCCCGCCGTGACAGCCCGGACATGCGGGGCTGTGGCGGGTCAGTAACTCGGGGCAATTGATGAGCCCGCCCAGGCTGAGCTGTGAGGGGTCAGTGCCACGGACACACACAGCGACACTTTCATTTCGGGCGCGCAGATGACGCAAAAACGCCCCTAAAATAACTTTGCGTCACCGTTTCCCAGTGTTTTATCTCCTCTACTCAGGAACAGCCGCGGCCTGTGCGGCCCCCTCCGCTCTCCGGCGGGGTCAGAGCTCCCCCTCCCGAGGCACCACGGCCTCGCCGCCGCCCGGCACCGCTCCCGCTGCCCTCGCCGGGTCCCTCTGGGGGGGACGCCGGGAAGGAAGCGGCGGGGCGCTGCCTCCTGTCCCGGCAGGGGCGCTCGGCT
>VZRS01009615.1:374215-389441 GCA_013398055.1 Ifrita kowaldi | reverse complement strand
CCTCTGGGTGAAGAACCTCTTCCTGATATCCAGCCTAAACCTCCCCTGACTCAGCTTCAGGCCATTTACTGAAGTCCTGTCACTGAGCATGGGGAGAAGAGATCAGCACTTGCCCCTCTGCTTCCCCTTACGACGATATTGAAGACCTCAGTGAGGTCTCTCCTCAGTCTCTTCTTTTCCAGGGTGAACAGACCAAGTGACCTTAGCAGCTCCTTGTAAGTCTTTCCCTGCAGACCCTTCACCATCTTTGTGGCCCTCCATTAAGCTAACAGCTTAATGTCTTTCTTATATTATGGCACCCAAAACTGCCCCCAGCACTCGAGGTGAGGCTGCCCCAGTGCAGAGCAGAGTGGGACAATCCCCCCTGTTGCCCAGCTGGCGATGCTGTGCCTGATGCCCCCCAGGACATGGGTGGGCATCAGCCCTCCTGGCTGCCAGGGCACTGCTGACTCATGTCCACCATCCATCAGGACCCCCAGGTCCCTTTCCGTGGTGCTGCTTTCCAGCCTCTCATTCCCCAGTCTGTCTGCTGCCCTACCCCCAGTGCAGAATCTGTCACTTGACCTTGTTAAACTTCATTGTTTGGTGATTGCCCAGCCCTCTAATTTATCAAGGTATCTGCAGGGCCTCCCTGCCTTTGAGGGAGTCAACAGCTCCTCTCAGTTTATGTCATCAACAAACTCCATTTTGGAGTCCTGTGTCCAAGTCATTAATGAAGATGTTGAAGAGAACTGGGCTGAGGCTAGAGCCCATTGGTGACTGGATGCCTGGCTGATGTCACCCCATTCACTGTAGCTCTTTGTGCCTGACCCGTGAGCCAGTTGCTCACCCATCATGTAACACAGTTATCCAGCTGTGTGCTGGACATTTTGTCCAGAAGGATGCTGTGACAGTATCAAAAGCTCTGCTGAAGTCCAAAAAGATGACATGTACTGGCTTTCCTAGATTGACTAGGTGTGCTGCCCTGTAGTAGAAGGAAATCAGGTTTGACAATCAAGACTTGCCATCCATGAAGCTGTGCTGGCTGGGACCAATGATTGAGTTGTCCTCCAGGTGTTTTTCAGTACCTCACAGAAAAACCTTTTCCATGTATCATGAGGAGCTGTCTTTGTCCAAGTTTCTGTAGGTAAAACCAGCACACTGAATCTGAGTGTGTTTATGGATATGAGCAGATTCCACTTGAGTGGTAGAAACAGTTCCTACTTACAGCTGTCTGTTCTCTGCTTTTCCTGAAGCCTGAAGCTCAGCTACTGCTGACAGGGTCAGGAAACTGCTTTACTATCTCTTAAAAGCCTCACATAATAATAAAATTCCAGTTTGGCACCCTTTTTGCTTAATACTGTGAACTGGGATTGTTTTTCTGCTGCTTAACCATCACTGCCATTGAGCAGCAGCTTTCAGGGGAGGGAAGGAAAACAAGCTGCATTTTTTACTGCTTCACTTCATGTTTAATATGCATGTGTTTGAATTGCCACTTATAAAGGTGTGGTTCCAAAGCAGTTCAGATTGATGCAAACTTGGATTGTCAGCTAGCCCTGCTCTCTCCTCTCGGCTCAGTGCTTATGTGATTATGTGATGGGCTGCCCCTGGGAGCTGATCCAGTACATACCTTTTTAGTAAGGTTGTTGGAGAGGGCAAAACCAGAGTAGCCTAAACTTGATGACAGTATAAAAACATTAGGAAGTAGAATTAGATAATAGTTTAAATTACAGCGTATGAATGTTGCTTTGTCACTACAGAATAAAAATTACGTGGAAGCTTATATAAAAATCTTTAGTTCGTATGATTTCAATGAATCTTGTTTACACTTAGTAGAGAAGAACAGGCTACTGAAGAAAGGATTGTTTTCTTGCCCTTAACACATAAGTAAATGTAGAAAATATGCTACATGACCAGAAATCAACATCTAGGTACAGTGATTTGTAATTTTTGTCTCAAGTTCTTTCAGAAACACTTTCAATATATATCTGGTGCCAAAACCCCCAGATGATTGATTTTTTTCTTTATTCAAACATACAGGGTCTCCTTATGGCTTCATCTGCTTATTTCCTCTTGCTGTTCTTAAACCTTCCTAAATATTTAAGTTGTTAAAATAATAATCTAAACTAATGTTTTGGAACATTATTTTGATTTTGATCCATCTTTTAGGGAACTGTTTAACTGGAATGAGAATGAAGGACTTGACTAGGGCTTCTCTATCCATAAAGCATGACAAGCTAGTTTCTGTAATTGGTTTTTTAGATGATGTTGGGAATGAAAGACATTTAAGCTTAAAGTTCTTCAACCACCTCAATTTAAAAATTTTTCTTCCTCTCAAATATAGGCTGAAAACATAAATACTAGTTGCAAGCCTTAAAGATAATGAAATTACAAAAATGTGGATACCATGAAATGCTGGGGTTTTTTTAATTGAAAATATTTCTTTAAAGTTCTGTTAGGATGGTAAAACTTTTCTTCAAAGCTTAACAGTTTGAGAATCTGAAATGAAACTGGCTGAGCCTGGATTCTTTTAGATTCTGATTTTTTTAGCTTTTTAATACAGCAGGTTTCTCAGGGTCAAAAGTTATTTTTCTGAGCTTTGAGTCAGAAATATATTCATGTTCATTGTCTGTAGTGTCCTGTTGTTATCTTTACTTTGAAGTTTGATAAATATACTTTTCTAATAGAAACTCCTTCCTTTGTAATATGATGGAATATTGTTGCATTCCAATTGCTTTGTTATAATGTTAAGTTTCTCTTGAATTTCAACATACTCATTCATGGATTCTGTATAGAAAGAATAATAGTTAATTATTGGTTACTTTGCACAGAAAAATAGGGATAAAAAGATTTAGTTGTTACTGATGCATCATAAGTTTGGTTCATATGTTCTTTACTATGCAAGACACTGTAATTGTCTGTGGTCTTCAGTGAGACTTTGTAGCCTTAAAGCCTTATGTACCCAACTCTTCTATAGAAAGCTGATGGCTTAGTACTATCACTGTGCAGCAGCCAATTTTTTTCAGGTTAAGTTGGTTGTTTAAAGTATGCCCTGAAAGCCCTTTAAGTCTACACAAAGAATTTGACACGCTCATTGTGTAGACAAGGGTGGTCCACGTAATTAAAGTGGATTTCCGGCATTTGTCAAACATCAGGCATGAAGTAACCTCAACATAACAGCATTGGTGATATTACCAGTTAAATGTGTCATTTTTATTCTGAAACCAGACTCCGAGTTCCAAAAAGTGTTCCAAGATGATACTTCCCATAATTGGTAATGACAAAATGGATCATACTTCCCTTGATCATAATTTAAAATAAACAACTACCCCCATGGTATTTTCTCTTCCTTGCACTTTTGTTTAAGAGCTGTCTGTTGGGAGGTTTATTTTTAGGGAGGCAGCCTCTTTAGAAGTTAGTTCCTTGCTAATTAGCAGCAGTTAACCAGGAAGAGTCTGTCTTTTAGTTCTCTAACCATGATAACCATGGCAGGCTCATCTGTGGCATCAGCCCCACAAGGGTAACAAACATGATCTCTGTCTCTGCATGGATTCAGCATTGGCAGTGCTGACAGCAGATGTGAACACTGACTTCAGCAGGACATTGCAGCTACCAGAATGTTTTTGGGGTCGTAACTGCCTGTCCATCCAAAGAAAAGTTGTGGCTTTATGTTCCTGCAGATGCAGGTGACTTCAGGGGGGAACATACATAGAGTTCTATGGTGATAACTTCTGTATATCAGAATGAGTAATTTCCTATGTTATGTGAATTATTGTTTGACAAAAAGGGGGTAAAAATCCCCTCAGCATTAATTAAAGGATTTTTACTATGTCCTATATATTGTTAAATATATGTTGAATTATATGTTTTGTAGAAGTAACTGGCTTTGTTATGTAGTAGTATATTTTTATAGACAATTCTTATATATTGAAATGTTAAGAATATTTTCGTAAGAGATTTATATTCCTCGTTACCAATAAAATGATCCTGAAGAATGAGTCTCTGGTTTTGTACTGATTAGTGGAATATAACTGAATGTAGTGATTGTAAAACTTAATGAAAGAACTGTTAATCAAACGGTACCCGGTAAACATGAACAAATGCCTCAAATTCTGCTAATATTAGCATGCTGCCTCGTGTCTTATGCCTTGCAACAAGCCAGTGACAAAATGAAGCTTCATCAACTTCCATACATTAATTCTGTAACTGGAAACACCGTAGCATTGACAGATCAGTAAAGTTAAATTTTCCTGTGTCCAAGTGGCGGTTTGTTTCAGTGGATTTTTTTGTTCTGTTTTATTACTATACATCATGATTGGAATCCAACTCTTGTCCCACTTGTCACAAGGTGATACTTAATTCATCCTTGTGCTTCCCATTATTTAGTGTGTCAATAATTAATTTTTCACCAAAAAGGAAAAAAATTCATATTTGCTAAGTATTACAAAAATATTGCAAAATTTATTATCCTTAGAGCAGTGCTACTTCTACAGTGTTGTCAGTTTTTGTAAGAGCAGAAGATAACAGAAGTGGACTTCTCAAGCTTGCACTTGAGAGCTTTGAGAGGAGGTGACATCTTTTTTTCTGGGTGTAACTTCAGGAAAAATAAATGAGGGGCTATGAGTTACATCGTGGGGAATTACTGGCAGTGTTGGCCTGTCTATCCAGCATCCTCTTCACTTTGTATGCTCAAAAATTAACTCATTGTAGAGCGACTCAGTGCTGTTTGTTTCACATGCTCTAAAGTAAAGGAAAAGCAAGGTACTTCCTGGAGATCTAACTGTGCCTTACATAGGCAAGGGAAGATTATTTGTGAAAGAAACTTTGCCACTTTCTCTTGGCAGTTCTATGTGTTCTTTGGAACAGCTAGAAATATAAAATAGACAGAAATTTAAGCTTCAAGGGAAGGGGAAAAAAAGAGCTTTTTGGATAGTATTAAAATATTTATTCCGGAATTATTAGTGACATAGCATAATAGACAAAGGCTATTACTAGATAATAAAACTCTTGAAACGAAACTACAGAATTATGCTATTCACTCAAAAAACCCCCCCCCAAACCCAAACAAAAGGAAAAGAGATCAAAGGATTTCAAATTAAAAAGCATTCCCATTATTACTTGGAAAACAAGCTTCACCGAAGTTGTAAAAATACTTAAATGAGCACTGCACGTTGTCCCCTTATTGATTTGATAAAGTGTTCTTATAGTCCTGAGCACAGGAAATAATAGTTGAGATAAAATGTATAGATGAACTCTTCAAATAGGTTTCAGTTGATTATTCTTCAATTAGCTTTTATTGAACTGTATTTTCTGACGCTACTGAATGGAGTTTGTACATTACCCTGTCAAGGAGCAGTGAATTTTAGAAAGGATAACAAACTAATTTGTCATCTGAATTGACATGTTGAGCAAAGGGAAAAAGAGATTTGAGTTCTTGCTCTGCTGGAATGAAGTGGTTTTGGGGTCTGTATGAAAGAGGTGGAAAGAAAACTTGTATTTTCTGGCCGGCGAGTAGGAAGTTCATTTTCCCTCTGTACTGTGACTGTTCTGTCGGCAGGTGGGGCTGTCTTTCTTAATTTATTCCTTAGGATGTAAGATTAAATCCTCTTAAAAATCCACAGATCTAGACATTAAACATTTCAGTACAATGTGATGTACGCAGTGTAAATACCAAATGCTATTGAAGCGTTTTATTGACTACACAGAATGCTGGTCAGCAGACCCTTGAATAATCTCTTAAACTCTTTTCTCTGATGTTTTAAACTTTATCCTGCACCCCCTCAGAGTAAAAGATTCTAGATGGTGCTGGAGGACTTTGGCAAGGCTCTCTCTGAAGTTCTGGGGAGCAAGGAGAGAGGGTCTGCCCCTTCATGTGAGCATCAGTGTGTTGGCAGGGATCTTGTAATGAGATTGGACATCTTATCAGTAATGATGGTACTGGGTATGATGCCGTCTGGATATGCAGCATATGTCCTAAAGATTCTTATTACTATTAAAAAAAAAAACTAAAAAGGGAGGGATAACAAGTACATTCTTGCTGTTAAATTCTTTGTGGCAATTTGTGGTGGGCTGGGATGAATGTAGGCTACTAAATGTTGCACAGAAACAGAGCACATATGCTGTCTGAGCAGTTGACCAGCAGGTTGTAATTGTTGCCTTCTGTTTTTCTCCTGTTTGGCTGGGGGATATAAAAAATATTTCTGTTCCACTCTTAGTTTTTATTTTGAGGCTGAGGTGAGACCCCTACATAGTTCTTGAGCAGGTTCTTGGTGCAGGTGCTGAGGCAGGGAGGCCTTATACATCATCTAGTACCTCATCCCCAGGTCCTACTGCCAAATATTTCAAATGCCAGGGTTTCCCAATAGCTGTTGCTCTGGTCACCCCAGCACAGGGCTATGGACAGGAGCAGGTGTGCTGGAAGAGCCTCTTCAGGCAGAGCAGCTGATTAAATAAGGAAGATGTGCAAGCTTTTGAGCATAGACACACCATACTGTGCCTAAAGCCTGGTAGAGTTGGGAAAGGTTGTACCAACTTAAATTAAGGGAGAGAAATATTAGAAAGGGAGGAGGTGACATAGCTAAGTACTGCAGTGAGCTAGAAAAAATACTTGTCAACATGTTTTCCATTGGAAGGTTGGCTGGAGTATTTTTTGCTGGTGTTAACTGGCACTGTTAGGTGTTGTTCTACTTCGTAAGAAGTACTGGACAAATTTTGGGAAGCTGAGTAATGTTAGAGAAGAGAACAACCTTTTTAATATTATTTGGAAAGGCAACGTGGCAAATCCATTTTATTTTATAAAAATACACACAGTGCACTGTGAATCAGATATTAATATTTACTTTCTTGTTTTCCCATTAGTATTTCATTTCTTAAAACAAATATTCCTTTATATTAGCATAAAATTTTTTCAGTCACTATTGAGTTTCGATCAGGAAGTGAAGGAAAAAGCTGTTTGCTTTTAAGAAGTAAACCTGATTGTATTGGGTTTTTTTCATTTTGCCAGAAATACTTCATGTCAATCAACGCCTTGTAATAGATGTGTGTTGAATTTCTTCATTAAACATCATCTTTATATAATATGAATAAGACCCTATGTTCTGCTATTTGTAGTAACATATGTAGGGAGTCCATATGAAAACACTTAGTTGGTGTTCTTTATCCTTGCCATATGACAAAACACTTTCTTCATTATTAAAAATGGAGAGTGGTAACAAAATACTACAATCTGAAATCTCGCATTTTCTGCAAGTAGCAAGGTAGCCTTTTCTTCCCCAGAAGCCTTGTTTGCTTACGTGATTCATCTCCCTTTTCTGCTTTACCTGCCAGAACCATGTAGCTCTATTTCTTTTGCAGTTCATTACTTCTTAATTTGCAAAAAAGGTGGGTAATTTTAATTTCAGATGTTATCAGCACAGTTGTGTTGTTTCTTTCAAGGAAGGAAGGAAGGTGTGAAACATACGTATACGTGTATATATATATTAAGACAAACTGTAAACTTTACAGATTAACCATATTTTCTGCATCAACAGGTCTTGTACATTTTAATGTCAGTGTCTATCATAAATCATCTTGACACAGCCTTACAGAGCAGCCTCTTGTATCTCCTGTTCTCTCAGGAGGGGGAGAGAAGAGGGAGAAAAGGGAAAGGAAAAGTCTGGGGGAAATCTTTGTTCTCTCACTGGCAAGTACTCTGTAGCAAAGCTGTCCCAGTGAAGCCTGTCTGTGTGATTGGGTACAGATTTAAGGAAGAGAAGGAACAGTTTGTTCTCTGCTGATTATATAAGAATACTCTCGACAGCATGTTGCTTGCTTCAGATCACAGCCTGTATCCCATGATTAGCATGGAAAAAAATAGGAAAACTAGAGTTATACCCACATTTCTATTTCTTTACTATGCCTTTTTTTAAACTTGGAAACCTTGGGCTTAAGGTAATGAACGCTACTTTATTTTAGCCTGTAGCTCTCTAAATGTCAGTTTTGATAAAGAAACTTAAATGCTGTTTTCCTCAAGAGAAATATATTTGCCAGTTTGATTATTCTCTTTACAATTTTCTGGAGGATTCTGGTCTTTCCAAGTTCTCGGATGCCCACAGATATTTTTGTAGCATGTTTTTCTAATTTGCCTTTTGTCCCCTTGGATATTTAGAACTTCATTTCAGGATTGAAAGCATTTTTGCAGTCTTTACTGATGGTTTTTTTATGACAAGACAGATTTCCTCTTTCATATGCACACTTAGAAATAATGTTCCAGGTAGGTAATTAGTGAAAAAGCATTATTCACTTTTCATTTCTCCCATTTAAATGTTTTTAGCGTGTTAGGAACTTGTAGACAGAAGAACGAAGGGTTACACTGCACTTTTAAAAATTGCAGCCTAGATCCCTTTCTCTGGAGCTTAACAGATATGTGTAGGCCCCAAATTTTTATATAGATCATACCGTGCTTACATACAATGTGCTGTAAAGAACAGCAGCTACTTTCAGTTCCTCAGTCGTGCTTACACTGTCATCTCTCAGAGGTGGAATCGATGGGGGCTGCTATGGTTGGACTCTCAAGGGGACAGGAACATTGGGTGTGCAGTGAGGGTGCACAGTAAAGGGAATATGGCACTACAGATCAGTCAGGACACTGCAAAACTCCCAAACCTGCATATAGTGAAGATTTTTGGGGTTTGAGGTCATCTTATGCTCTCTCTCCCCTCAAATGCTGCCATGGATGATGGACTGTTCACTGGAAAGCCGATCACATTTACAAGACACTGGCAACTGAGAAACTTCAAAACAGGAGATATCAACACTGTACTGTCTTCAGAAATCCTAGAAATTTGTTTTAGACAAATGTTTTATGAAGATCTTTCCATACCAGCCCCATTCACAAACCATTTGGTACTTTAGCAGCAGTTTTGCTGTCACAATCTTCTTGGTAATTTTTCTGCACGTGATCTTATGTCATTAGTTTAGAATCTGGTGGTGCTTATGTATAGTTTTATTATTTACTTTTTTACTCCAAGTCTCAATTTTGTTTTTATGACTTTTGTGATAATTTCAGGGGTACTTTTATTGGTATGTTATCACACTTCGAAGAATTTTCGACTAGGCTGTCTGGGATTTTCAGTATTAAATGCCTCATAACCACACGTATTTATTTTCTTAGCCTTAGCATATATAATACTCCAAGTTGTAATTAGTAACTCAGTGTTAAACTGTACCAACATGTCTATAAAACACAGCATATGGCTATCTTGATGAAAGGAAATTGGGAGATGCTGCTTTTATAAACCTGAAAGCTGCAGAGCAGATGTGGAAGGAATTACTGCAAAGAATCTCAACTGGCATATAAAACAGAAGCTGAAGTTTATTTTGGTTTTATTATAAAAGAAAAAACATTTTACTAAAGTTCTGTTGTATTTAAGGTTACATAAAATTGTGTTGTTCAGAACTAGCTGTGAAACTATGTGCACTGATGTGACAATGGAACAAGGCAATTTTTTTTGCTTTAAATATTTAGTACTAGAACTTTACGAGTGGATTGTAAAATACGTATTTTTAGAATTTACAGGAAATTTAATAATGTTCCTTTTTGGGGGAGAAGACTGTAATAGATATTGCAAAGTTAATATCCTTTTTTTAATTTCATGAGCAAAGAGCAAAATAGTGATTACCCGTTTTGCAGTCTGATTGTCTGGCTTCTTCCGTGGAAAGTCCTGGTCATAAATGCTCATTTCTCAAGAACTATTAACCACAAGCATTCCCTTGCTCTCATATTTTCAACACCTAATCAGTCAGCCTGACTTTGTAGAAAACACTAGATTATTATTTACTTACCTCTTGTATATTTCAGCAAAGCATTGAAGTGCTCACCAGGCTAAAACATGGCTGCTGTTACTGCGCTAAAAGATTTGACTCACTTTATTTTCTTTTTCAATTATCCTGTTAGTGTAATGCTGCATTAAAATTGCAGTGAATTACAGTACACAGTGAAAACATGACAAGATTTTGAGTTACACTTTTTACATAGAGGGTACTTGGAATCTCCCAACATGCAATACCTTAACATTAAGAGAAAAATACTAACGTACTGGGTAATTACATGTTTTCTAATGCGATTGTCCATTGTGTTGACAACCATATTCTTCAACTATTAAAAGAAAAACAAACAGTTAAAATATCTTATGGCTTTAACTGTTCTGGTTGGTTACCTAAACAAATTCTTGTGTTGGTTCTTGAATTTGGTCAAATGTATACTATGGCAGGTTGCCAGTAAAGGAACTGAATGGGGTTAATATTAAATTCAACCTGTAGAGTGGTTGTTGTTTAGACGTGAGCATTAAAGGCAATACAGATTTTCTAATTTATTACATGAATAACTCATTGTCTTGGCTGCTTGTTTAAAGGGATGACAGAGCACGGGCAAGTCAGGCAATTTGTTGCTTCGCAGATGAAGGGAATCTGTGAGTGCAGTTAAAATTTGGTATTCAAACTAAAGACACAATCATGAACTACCTTTTGGTGAAGCTCCCTTGAAAATGTCCGTCAGGACAAATAAGAGAAATACTGTTCTAGAAATACTAGAAGAGAAATACTGTACTAGAAATACTGTTCAACAGGATTAATCGGGTGAACTTGAACAGTTAATAGCATTAAACAAAGACAAATACATGTAATAATTTAGATCCATCAGGCTTTGTTGTCTAGATGCTCAGGAGAATACTCCATTCTGGTTGGACCATGTAATTTTATGCAAGAAACAACACATTTTATCATTATAAATGTATTGAGGATTTTGCTGTGTATTTGAGGAACTTCAAATCTAACACTATATGGGGAAAGCAATAAAGCAGGCTTCTCAATACATTTTCATCATGACTGTATAGTTTGATGTGGAATGAAAGGGCTGATTCCTTGCCACTTTAATATTGCTAATCTTTATGAATATTATTGACCCCTAAATTTTCATAGATTAATCAATTAATAGCTATGTATTTTCCATCCTCTGGGTTTGTTTGTTTTTTTTAGGGAGAAGTAACAGAAAATTATGGTATAGTATTCAATTTTATTAAATTTATTAACTTTATTCAATTACTAGTATTAATACTTAGACTTCCATTGTCCTTGAAGTGTAATATGAAATAAAAAAGTATTCTAATGTAGTTTCTAACTTAAAAAACTGTCATGAAATAATGGCATACTAAAAACATAGCTAAGTTATACAATGGGAATACAATTAAGGCATAAAAGGCTTTCTTTGATCTATATCAGGAGCTACTTCACTGAAAGACGAAATTTCTAAGATTACAACTTGTGTAGCCAAAAAAGAGATAATGCAAATATTCCATATTTATAATTAATTATCCTTAGCGGAAATGTTCTCTCCTAGAGATAACTGAAAGAATTGTGTGAGTTTTTTTCAAGTTTACTACAAACCTTTTGTATCTCTTCCAAAGACTAATTGGGGCATGACTTTATTAATAATTTGAAAGCCAAACAGCTGATGTCAATTCCAAAGCTCATTGTTTCAGCTTTTTTTTAACTGTTATTTTTTTAAATCTAGATACATTTTTTTTTCTAATCGAATGTCAGAAAGTCTTTGAGTAAGTTCATTAGACTTTCAGAATTGCCTCCATGCAATTGTACTATAACTGCTGATGGTTACAATAGTCAGGCAAAACTGACCTCACATCACATAAAGTAATATTAAGTTTGTAATTTCGTTACAAAGCTTCTGGAACATTTGGAGAATAGCAGACTTCATAAGAAAGCTCCACTTCAGAGTTAATAATTTAAAAACAATTTCTGAAATTCAAGTAGTTTGTCTTATGCATGTATTTATTTATTTATTATTTTGAATCAGTATAGAAGCTGTACTGGTTGGGATTATTTATCTAGCAATCACAAACAGCCTCAAAATCAGCTCTTAGTAAAATATTGTCTTAAGTGAAACTGCCTTTCTGTAAGAACTGTTTTCATGGGGCAGATTCCCTTCATGACTGAAGTAGGGTTGTGCTTTACAGAGAGCTGAGATGCCCTGACAGAGCAGTCACCACCCTGCCTCCATGGGCTGTACTTCTGCAGAATAATAATTGGTTTATTGGAAGCAAGGAATGAATTGCAGATAAGGCCTGTGTGTCCCTTCACAAGAAAACTGTCTATCCATTAGTAAATCAATGAAAAGTTTGCTGTACTGAAACCAGAGTGCAGTTAAGAAAACATTCTCAGCCCTTACTTTCATGTGTTTCTAATTTTCTTTTAGAATTTCTGTTTGCATTTGTGCAAGTGTGCGTGCTTTTCTTTAGTCCAAGCTGAAGGGTGAATTTTGGAGCAAAGCCCAAGGAAAAACCTTTTGGCTATTTTTTTTTAAATCAAAAGCATATTTTAAGTGTTTTATGTAATTTGTTAAATAAATTGTTTGAAAATATTGCTATATAATACCACAATTAAAAACAAAATATTCCTTTGTACATTATACTGCAGGGTTTAGGCAAGTGATACATAGTTCAGACTGAGTGCAGAAAAAAAGCCAGGTATTCTTGAGTACTGATGCTACCACTGTAGTTACTTTTTTTCCTGATGGGAAAATTGCCCAAGTAAACTCACATTGCTTTAGTTTCCCCATCTATATAATGTGAATAATACTTACCATCTCACGGGAATGTGTGGAATTTAATATTTATGCATCACTTTGAAGTTCATCCCTAAATCAATTGTGTAACCCAAACTCCAAAATGCATGGTTGGTAGAAGACTGTGAGACACATCAATATTTTCTGGAAGTCCTGTATTTTTCTCTCCCTATAAATACTGTATTTTAGCTGGATGTGTTGTCTTTCTATATTGTCAAGCCTCATGGAGCAGTAGGGTACAATGTGATGACTAACAGCGAGTTCTCGTGAGAACAGGGTAGACACTGATGTACAATGAGAGAGAAAACTGAAGCATTCTCAAGACACTCTCTGCTTGGCTGAGAATGTTAAAAAGAAACCATGACCCGTGAGTTAAGTCCAGCAAAAAAATACTTTCTTCATCTGTTTAAAGCTGAGGTTGCCAGGCAGCTCAAAATTCACTTCTGCAAAGCTCAGATGTGGGAGTCCCCAAGAGAAAGTGGAATTCTGGCTGCCTGCAGAGTTCTCCCACCTTGGGAACAAATTTGAGGAAAGGTCAGTGACTTTTTTGGGGGGTGAGTCACTTCCATTATCTGTATAACCAGGGAGAGACATCCTGGGTAACAATCCTAATAGCAGCTTTCCAACTTGTCACCAAGGAAAGGAGCTTCTTTCCAAGTAGGTCTGCTTGCATCAACTTTATTAGATATATCTAGACACCATTATTTCTTCATATTCAAATTTTTCTCATCCTGTAATGCTTGGTAGCCGGGATGCAATTTCTGAACTGTTAATTGCATAAATACATTTTAGGAAAAGAGCAGTCCTTCAGCTTTGTGATATTCATAATTTCTTCATTCCTGCAGTACTCAGAGAAGCAAATGTCATCCTGGAGAAAATGAGCATCTAATTATTTTGTAGAGAGCACCTCTCACTGTTGTATCTGACGTGTAACTTTCACAGTGTTCAAAAATATTTCTGTTATTAAATAATCATCCAGTGCCCTGGTGAAACAAGAAGTTTTCAATTTACAGGTGAGGGGCTGGATCTCAAGAATAAGATCCTTAATGCAACAAATTGCTCGAGCTTGTTATTGATCCCTGGTATGCTAAGTTGGCCCATTGATGTGTGCCTGATGACCGATGCCTTTTTGGCAAGTCAAGAATTTGGTGATTTCTCCAAGTTTTCCATTCAGTAAAATGTAACACTTTCTTTTCAGTATAGGATATCTTTTATTGTTGGAATTTTGGAAGTTGAAAAACAGTGCAAACACATTGTAATGGAAAAATTATACATCTTTTCCCCTGGAATAATGTGGTAGCAAATTTCCTGCACTCTTTAAAACAAATGGAAAAGCAGAGAGAAACTGGAAAAAGCTTCTGTGGAAAGGTTGGTGTTGCCTGTGTGTTTGGAGGATAATTCATTATCACTATTGTAGAGCTGAAAACCCATCGCATGACTTGTTATGAAGCAACTGACACAAGTTTTTGTGTACACTAGAATACTATTAATTGAATGTATTTTGAGCCAATATTCAGGATCTAAATATATGAAAATACTGAAAAATACACAGACCACACAAAACATGAGTTGGAAAAGATTCACTACTCAAATTTTAATTTTTTCAAAATATTGTATTATGGCATTTTTTGGATACTATATACAGTGAATGAAATCCAGGCCATGCTGGAGGCAAAGGGAACGTTAAATTTTCCGCAGAACCTGGATTTTGTCCAGTATGTACTGTATTTCAGTATAGAATGACCAATATTACAAGTTAATTACCTAAATTAGTTCAGACTGATCATGTCTCATGTCTCCTAAACAATAAATTATTTAGATGGTATTCTGCTAAAAAGATCAAGGTGCTTTACTATAGTGGATGTATTTTCTTCTCTGTTCTAATGATCAGAATCTGTAAGCCATGGAAAGACTCAGAATAGATAATAAATGTAAAGCCAGGAAGTAATAAGTGAATAAATATATAACACGCTATACCTGACCTAATTGTTTAAAAAATCCAAATAAAAATTGTTTGAAAATACATAACTTACCAGTGGGTAACCTCACTGGCTTTTTTGATGTATTGAATAGACTATGTGCTAACAGACTTTCTCCACTATTATTACTACCTACAGGACATTAATACTCTTGTATTATGCTCACAAGATAATTATTGCAATGAGGTGATGAGTGTTTGCTCAGGTAACAAAGTAGAATACGAAGGGATAGATCTGATGTTTTTAGTGGTAGTATAATGTAAATAGTGTAATGTAAAATGGTATGACGAGTTCCTTGCTTTGAAAGTGAATGAAATAAATGAACTGTAAGTTTCATAGCTCCACACTGGGACACAATCTCCGCAATACCTTCGTTATGAGAATCGGTGCCCTTCACATAAAAACATCCTAAACAAACCCGTCTTAGCTATAGCCAACTCTCGCCAGTTTAAAAATTAAGAATAATTCCTTTAAACTGGAAGTTTACGACGCTCTTCCTTCTTGTACTTCTTACAGAAAAAATCGCAGGCAGAGATGCCTGCCTTCACCAAACCGCGTTGTCCCGCAGCGCCGACGGAAACCACGCGGCGTGCCCCTGCCGTCCGCAGGCTCCGCGCTGTCCCCGGAGATGCTGCCGGGGCGAGGCGCCGAG